>PVJH01007009.1:19577-96567 GCA_004026705.1 Nesogale talazaci | reverse complement strand
AAACAATAGACCATTTACCTGAGAAGAGACCACACCCACACAGAAGAAACACAACAGCCAGCGTGGCCACAAGGTGGTGAAAGGTCTAGGCAACAGACATCAAATGGGGAGGGAGAATAAAATATATCACTGTGAGCACACATCAGTGAGGCACCCACTGAGGACATGTGGGAACATGAACAAGAGTGGTGAAGAAAGCTGATGGTGCCCAGCTATCAAAAGGTATAGCATCTGGGGTCTTAAAGGCTTGAGCATAAACAAGCAGCCATCTAGCTCAGGAGCAACAAAACCCACCATAAAAGAAGCTCACTTGCCTGTGCGACCATGAGGCACTGAAACAATCAGGTACCAGGCATCAAAGAACAAAAATCAAAATCAGTGGACTAATTGACTCCTGATATGATCGCTGAAGACAAATGGATACAGAGGCAAACAGAGTAGAAGAAACTATGGTGCCCAGCTACCAAATGGTTGAATGTCTGGAGTCTCAAAGACTTGAAGATAAATGAGTTGCTATTCAGTGCAGAATCAGCAAAGCCCACATGGAAGAAGCACACCAGCATGTGTGATCAAGAGGGGCCGAAGGGAGCAGGTATTGAGCATCAAAGAACAAGAATCATGTCATTATGAATGAGGGGGAGAGTAGGGTGGGGACCTAAGGCCCACTGATGGGTAATTGGACTCCCTTTACAGGGGAGTCACTCGGAGGGGCAGAACAGATAAGGTGCACCTGGGCGGTGATGATGCATACATGGTCCCAACTGTACCTTACAAATCCAGATGGACTGGAGAAGGCACACTGGTCGACCGGGGAGCTGGAGACATGGATAAACCAGGATTGATGAGCCCCTTTGGGGCAGTGGTTAGATTGGAGCTGCTGGAAGGGTGGAGTGAAGGTGGAGTGGAGAGACGGGACCAACTGCAAGGATATACACATAAGCTCCTATTTGAAGGATGGGCTTCAAACAAGTGGGTTGGGGGAGAGGTCGGACAGTGTAAGACATGACAGAACAATAATAACTTATAGAGTATTGAGGGTTGGTGGGGAGGGGAGAGCTGGGGAAGAGGAGAAAGGATGGAAAAGCTGGTATCAAGGGCTCAAGGGGAAAGGCGGATGTTTGGAGAATGATAACAGCAGTGGGCATGTGAAGGTGCTTGGCACAGTATATTTATTTATGTATTGTGAAAAATGATGTACGAGCCCCCAGTAAAATGATTTTTAATTAAAAAAAAACACAGTGGTGTATAAATTGTTGATTGTAAAACTGATGATTTGTGCTATATACCTTGACATGTGTCACAATAAAAAGTTTAAAATATATATTCTATATTAATTTTGTTGTTAGTGCCATCCCATCAGTTCTGATTCAAAATGACCCTTTTTCCCACAGAACAAAGCACTGCCTGGTTTTGCCCTATCCTCACAAATAGTTATTATGCTCATTATTGCAGTCACTGTGCCAATAGGGTTTCATGAGGATCTTCCTCTTTGTCACTGCCTTCCACATTATCAAGCATACTGTCTTTTCCCAGGGACTGGTCTCTCCTGATAACATGTCCAAACTATGTAAGATGAAGTCTTGCTATCCTTCCCACTAAGGAGTATTTTGGCAGTATTTCCTGTCAAACAGATTTGTTTGGTCTTTTGCAGTCCATGGTATTTTTTGATATTCTTTGAAAGCCCTGGGCTTTCAATGCATTATTTTCTGGTCTTATTTATTAATTGTTGTGCTTTCAGATGTATACAATGGGATTGAAAATATCATAGTTTGGTCAGGAGTACTGTGGTCCTCAAAATGACATCCTTGCTCTCCAGCACTTTAAAGAGGTCTTTTGCAGCAGATTTGTCTATTTCAATATGCCATTTGATTACTTGTGTGCCACTTTGAGGAGCATTCATCATAAATCCTAGGAAGATGAACTCTTTGACAACTTTAATCTTTTCTTTGTTTATGATGCTATGTAATTGCCAAATCAAGAGGATTTTGGCGTTCTTTACATTGAGTTTCAGTCCATACTGAAGGCTATAGTTCTTGATCTTTATTACACAAGGTTGTATCATCTGCACAGAGTAAGTTTTTAGTAAACCCTCATCCATTCCTAAAGCCACATTTTTATTCATAAAGTCCAGTTTCTTGGATTATTTGTTCAATATACAGACAAAGTAAGTGCGGTGCAAGGAAACAACCCAGACGCACACCTTTCCTGATTTTACACCATACTATATTCTCTTGTTCTGTTCGAATGACTGCCTCTTGGAATTTCTCATGAGCACAATGAAATGTTTCTGAATTCCCATTTTTCTCAGTGTTATTCATAATTTCTCTTTTCCCTCACAGTTTTATTGGCACATAATATACATACCATACAATTCAATCATATTGGGTAGTTACATAACCTGGTGTCAATTTGAGATTTAAGAGGATTAAGAGTGAAGGGGAGGAGTCTACTCTGTCAATCAAGATATAATTAATGAGGCCTCTCTGCATGGCTTTCCCCTGAGGATTCTGGGAAAGTGCTGGGATTTCCTCCTTGGAGGTGGAAGACACACACACACACACACACACACACACACACGCGCACACACTTCCTCTTTCTGCTTTCTTCCTGTGAAACATCCCTGAGGAGAGGCCACATAGATCTACCCTGATACAGTCTTGGCTGCTGGAGAAGCCACATGGAGCCCTCTGCCAGCACTGAGATACTTATAATGCCACTGGCTCCAAAAGCTTCCTACCCACTGGCCTGTGATCATCCTGCACTTGGTGTTATTGCATGTGCTTCATGAGTCTGAAGAGGACTTTATAGATTGGTATCAGGCATATGGGCTAATATCAAACTTATGGGTGTGAATTGGATTAGGTTGGCATGCTTTCTTAATGTATTTAATGTCCTTTATATAAAACTCTCTCTTATAGACATATGAATTTCTATGGATTTGTTTCTCTAGTCAACCTAGACTAATGCACATATCAAGAATAATTACTTAAAAATAATTATATAATTTTTACCAAGTCAATTTTAAAACATTTTCTTTTTTCTTCCCCCTCCATGATTAAATTACCTTTAAAATAAGTTGTGTCATCACATTCAATGCTTCCATGCCTTTCCACCTTGCCTTCACTGTCTATTCCCTAAATCCCCTCACTTTTCTCATCTCTCCTCAAGCCTACTGCACCCCCGCAAATCCTTGCATCAGTTTGTATTTCTATGCATTCACTCCTGTGTTTCACAAACTGGAAAATCCAACTGAAACAATAAAAAACAAAACTGAAATAAAGTGGTAAGGACAGAACGTTAGTAATATGAAGATAAAAACAAAAACAACGAGTAAGAAGAAAATACTACCATCACTATCTAAAAACCAGGGAAGACATTTTTGTCATTGTACAAGCAAGAGATCCTTTTACCTAAAACAAATTCAGATTGTGTCTAGCAGGTGGTCAATTGTCCAAGTATCAAATTTGATCCAGCATAGTCAGTATGGTACTTACATAATCTGGTGCCATCTTGAGATGATTAAGAGTGAAGAGGTAGGGCTTAGTCTGTCAATCAGGTTGTAGCTCGATGACCTTATTTGGAGGGCGAAAGAAAGAAATAGCTTGCTAGAGGCAGGATACACAGACATTCCCTGTGAGACATTCCTGTTGTCAAGCCACATGGAGACACACTGATGGAGACAGCCCGGGAGCTGGAGGAACAATGTGGAGACTCATGCGTCCACTGAGCTGCTTCCATCACTATTGGATCCACAAGATTTTGCACTCATTGGCCTGTGATCTTCCAGATTTTGGCATCATTGCTTGGCTATGAGAGTTCAACGGGGAACTTATGGACTATTATTGACATTTGGGGTAATATTGGACTTACGGAGCTCATCTGGACCGGGTTGGCATGTTATCTTAATGTGCAATTGATCTTTGATATAAAGTTCTCTCTTACTCACATATGAGTGTCTCTGAATTTGTTTCTCTAGTCAACCTGGACTAATAGATTATGATACCTTGGGAGTGGAGTACTAGAGAAATAAATCATAAAGATGGAGAGTGGATGCTTGTTTTACCTCTGCCTCTTGGTAGTTTTTCTTCGTTGACTATTCAGAGTTCAGATAAAGCTACACTGTTTACTTGACAGTTTTCTGGAAAGAATGTGGGAACTTAAAGTTTTGATTCCTAGAAATTGTCTTTGATTAATCCTGTCTGAAATAGTGACAACGATCGTGATAAATGTGAACCTTGAATGGAGGTAGCAAAATCTCTTCTTGAACTTCTCTGAGACCATGCTGCTTAGTGAAAATGGCTGACAGAAAGCTTGGCCCAGGCTTGATGCAGATGCCTAAGCCCATTTTATATCAGTGAAATATCTAAACTTTAGATAAGGATTAAGAAAAGCTAAATAAGGATTGAACTTGACTATTTTAAGAATTGAGTCTAGGCTGATCCCCGGTGGCATAGTAGTTGTGTGTGGGACTGTGGCCCTCTGGGTTGGAGGTTCAAGTCCAGCAGCAAGGCTGGGCTCCCTACTCCCACCACCAGAGGACAGTGATGTACCCCCCCCACCCCAAACAAAGCAAAACAAACAAAAAAAAAGAATTGAGTCTAGGGGCTGAGCCTCGGTGGTGTAGTGGTGGAGTGAGGGACTGCGGTCCACTGGTTTGGCAGTTCAAATACAGCAGCAGCTCTCCAGGAGCAAGGCTGGGTCTCCCACTCCCACCAGAGGCAGTGATGCCCCCCTAAAAGAATTGAGTTTAGGCTCTATTCTACTTTATTCTTTATTCTTTAGTCTCATACTGATTTTTCTGCTTCTTATTGTTGATATAATGTTTGATAGAAATGATTATTGGACAGAAAAATAGAGAGTTTGCAAGCCTACCTGCTTTGAGTCATTAAAATTGCATCTTTAAATGGGTTTAGGACTTGCCTAAAAAGACGACTCTGAAAGATAAGCCCCATTCAGTGTCTTGAGTGCTCAGGACATTCAAAGGTGGAGGGGAAAAAAAGAACTCTTTGAATTTTTGAATTTTGAATTAGTGGCTGTTGTTAGAAGCTGGGGAAAAAATCTGGAGCCATAGAGAAAACTCCTCTTTAGGACTGAATGTTAAAGGAATCCTGGGAGCAGTCTGAAATGCTTGGTAGGTGACCACCTGGATCCCCTTGTTGAGTGGAAGTGGGAGAAATGAAGCAATAAAGAGATGGGTTGAATCTGACCACTGAGTGGACATGGTTTACAGGAATTAGGTGGTGATTGGTCTGAAGTTCATAGAGTTTTGTGGAACCTGAACTGATGGCATGACCTAATCCGAGGGTGGGGGTTGTTGAGAATTTTCGATGGGGCCATGGTCTAAAGACAAAACAGTCAATGGGAACACTGGTGAGGCTAATTGAGGTAGCCCTCATCAAATTGACTAGAATCTGACCAGAAGAAGAGAAGATTTTTGAGTGTGTGAACTGGTGCACAATGCTGCTGACTTTCCAGCTTATCTTGATTTGACTTTGCTTATGAATATGGACTTCCAAATGGAGTGCAGATTCTTCACATGAAATAATATGATTGTCTCCTCAGATCGCCAGGTTGATGTAAGTGGGCAATATAGAAATTGGATACTCAAAATTAGGTGGAGAAAGGCATGAAATGGCTGGCTTGAAACTTTCAGAGGTGGGGAAATATGTTCACAGCATTATGGTGTAGGTGTGCACATAAAAATAGGAAATTTTTGCTTTGTTCCCTTATAGAATGTTATGTTAAGTGAGGGTAGTGCATATTGAATTGCATACATTTTAGTTTTATATGGTTAAGTACAGATATGATTTTTCTTATTGTTTGTTTGAAAATTATATATGGCTAAGGAGTTGTGTGAGGGTGTCAAGCTAACAAGGGTAGTCTGTGGTAGTTACATAATCTGATGCCAACTTGAGATGATTAAGAGTCAAGCGGTGGGAGTTAGCCTGTCAATCAGGTCGCAGCTTGATGACTTCATTTGAAGGTGCAAAGGAAAGAAATAGTTTGCTGGATACACAGACACTCCCTGTGAGATGTTCCTGTTGGCATGCCACATGGAAACACACTGATGGAGCCAGAGCCCTGGAACTGGAGAAGCAACGTGGAGACCCATGCCAGCGCTGAGATGCTTCCACCACCACTTGATTCATAAGACTTTGCACTCATTGACCTGTGATCTTCCTGCATTTGGTGTCATTGCATGGCAGCATGAGTCCAAAGAGGAATTGATAAGCTATTATCAACATATGGGGTCATGTCAGACTTATGGACTTGAGCTAGACCAGGCTGACATGTCTTCTTAGAGTACAATTACTCTTTGATATAAATTTCTCTCTTACACACATATTAGGATCTATGAATTTGTTTCTCTAGTCAACCCTGACTAACACAGTCAGGTTTACTATTCATAGTTTCTTGTGATTCACATATTTTGTGCGTGACCAATGCAACTGATTATAGAACCCAGCTGAAAAGTAGAGTGCTGGGGTAAGATGGGAGGGAATAGAGTGCAAACTATGCCAGCTCTATTGATACAAACACTAATAGAAAATATCTTTTTATTTTGCCTCACCTTTAACAGACCTCTCCAAAAATCACTGTAAATCCATCAAAATATGATGATTTTTAAGCCCCCTTATGACACTGTTGCTGCGGACTGGTGATCCAGAAAGGTGAAGCAAGTGAGTCACAGGCCAGTGGAGGCAGATACAGAATCCAAGCAAGAATGAAGGTAAAAGGTAAAAGAGAGATTTTCATCATTTCTCTTATAAAAAAGGCCACACCTCAAGGAGGCATTATCAGGCTGTGACCTTATGAATAGGTTATACTCTATCCTTACACTTTCATCCAGGTAGAAATTGACAGAAATTCTAACTACCACACCCTCCTATGTGAACCACAGGGCAAAGTTAGTCCTGGTTTCTTTCAGGATTATATCCTCTGAGAGAGGTATCAGTACACCTTCAGTTACGCAGGATGAGGATGCACCAGGTTGTCATTTTTTTTAAAACCTCTGATTGCACAACTGGAAACAGGACATGCCAACCTACCAACCTTGCCCTTCTTATATGACGTAACATTTTCCTCATTTATTTGCTACTGTACACCCCATGTGAGCCAGTTGTTAGACTTCAGTAAATTTTGCTAGATGCCCTCCTTTCTGCTGTGGAAGGGCAAATGATCTTGTACAAGGTCAATGAGAAAGTAGAGGGAAATTGTAAGGAAGATGGAGTAGTTGACAGATGCCCATCCCCCACAGTAAAAACCATACTGGCTCAAGAACCCAGTAGAGAGGTCACCAATACCAAGGAAGACAAATAAGAGGTGGACATGGGAATATTTATTTAGAATTTGCAATCTTGTAGAATTTGCATCTACAAGATTTGGGAGTAAGTTGTTCAATTAATGATCCTTTTAAAGAATTTATTTTTATCATGTTGATACTTTTAATTGTTTCTTTTAGAGTGATCAGGTTTATTTAGCTATTCTTTATCTTACTGTCATAGATATTGGGTTAAAGTGATGGTTTGGGGATTCTCTGCATTTTTGGATGGATATGTTTATTGTGATAAATTGCTCCCTGACCTGTGCTTTTTATTTATCCCAAGGATTCTGCATATTTTACTCTTATTCCTATTTTATTCCATATATATTTATATAATATATACAATATAATATATATAATATATTTTTTGTTTTTTGTGGGCATCACTGCCTCTGGTGGTCATGGGCGCTACCCAGCCGCCACTGGATTTGAACCGCCAAGCCTGCTCACTGCAGTTCTACACTCAACCACTTACGCCACCAGGGCTCAGGCCCCAGATATATTTTAAATTCATTTTTATTTCTTCTATAACCCAATAACTTTGGAATAGGATGCGATTTAGTTTCTATGCTTTGGAAATTGTTTTTTGATCTTCCTATTATAGATTTGTAATTTTAGAGCAAAATTATCTGATAAGATGCTTTGTAGTGTTTCAATATTTTAAAATTTACTGAAGCTTGCTTTGTAGCTATTCTAGAACTAGATCCATGTTCCCTGGAGCAGACTGTATATTGCACCATAGTTGGGTAGCATGCCCTGTATAAGTCTATGAGGTCTAGTTGGTTGATTATATTGTTTTGTTATTTTATATCTTACTTGAATTTCTTTCTAGTTGCTGCCATTCACTGAAAATGATTTGTTAAAGTCTGCTATTATTATTGTGCAGTTGTCTATGTCTTCAATTCAGCTAGAGTTTGAACTCTGCATTCTGAAGCTTTCATTGGTGCCAAGGTATTTATTATGTTGTCTTATTCAACTTACCCTTCAACCATTACATAACCCTCTTCCCTACTGCTTATTCTAGTTTCTAACCTTAAGATATATTTCATCAGGAATAAAAATTCCTCTCCTGATATTTTTTATTACTATTAGCACAAAGTATTTATGTTTGGTCATCTCTTGACTTTTGGTTTATTTTTGCCTTTCTGCTGAAAGCATGTCTTTTGTACACAGCATATTGATGTGTTCTGTTTTCTTATTCATTCTTTGGTTAACCAGAGGCTAAGACAAGTCCTTATACTAATGATTTGGTAGCACTTCATCTCACTGAGCTACCAGTTCTTTATTCCTAAAAGAATCTGTGGTTAATTTAGTCTGTAAAAGGTAAAAGGCCAAGCAAGGGGCTCGGCAGAAGGAAGGCAAAACAGAACAGAGTCACAGGGGCTGAGGAATAAAATGAGTGTCCTAAAGAAAATGATAGAAAAGCTGTAAGGTGAAAAATAACTCTGGAGAGGTTGGCATTCCATAAAACATTCAACCATATGAGATCATAGGGGTAACAGTTACATAGGAATAATGATTAGAAGAAAGAAATGGTTATGAAAGAAGGACAAATGGATTAGTAAACAGATGAAAGACTAGAAATATTTCCATTACATTGTGGGGACTGTAATCAATGTCACAAAAGAAAGTATGCATAAAGTGATAAATGGAAAACCAATTCGTTCTTCAAGTTTTCACTGACATTACAATAAAAAGTTCTAAAATTAAAGGAAATAAACAATGCATTTATTTTGGTATATGTGCTGCTGCAGTGAGCACTAAAATGCATTTATTTTAAACTCTAAGTTTGGTGTTTTTAGAGTTTATCAGTAAATAACAAAATAACTCCTTCTCTTTTTTTTTCCAGGATAAAGAATTCAAGAAATCAAGTTCCCATTAAGTTTGAAAGAGCCCAAAACCACATTCTCTGATTGCTTCAAATAGGTAATGAATGGAACATTCAACTCGATCATTGTTTAATTTCGAAGTCATTCATTACCACCAATCAGAAAATATACATAATCTGGAAATGGTAATGACCCTCTTGACCTGAATATTTTGGTTGCAAACTTGGGACAAGATGGAATGCAGTCAGTAGAAGTTACAAAAAATTTACCTGATTAGCCAATGCTGCCCTTCACTGTTTACTAATCATTTGCTATGATAGTTTTGCAATAGTTTAAAGGTTTTGGAAGTGTTTCATGGTTTGCAAGGTTACGTGGTAGTCATTTACTCTATAAAGCTGGAATTTTATTCAGATTTCCCATGAAAAGTACAGTTCGCCTAAGCAGTAAAATATACCTGATAGAAGAGAAAAGATTTGGGCTGAGGACTAGACAGGTTGACAGAAAAACAGCAGCAATCAAGGAGGCCATGCTGCTGCATATGCTGTCTGTGGCCTAGGAATGCCATAGTGGAAGAAGTGGTACAGCTTGTCCTGACATTGCCTCTGTGGTGTCTACTTTCTTTCTGTGTTAGCACCACCGACAGATCAAATTAAACTGTGTTTCTAACATTCATCAAAATGCTATTAATAGGATTTCCATGAAAAGAGGATTACAAGGCTGAGCCCCGGTGGTGTAGTGGTTGTGCATGGGACTGCGGCCCACTGGGACGGAGGTTCAATTACAGCAGTGGGGCTGGGCCTCCTACTCCCACCACCGGAGAGCAGTGATGCCCCCCCCCCCCCCCCAAAAAAAAAAAAGAAAGAAAGGAAAGAGGATTACAAATCAGTCAGCTGCACTAGTCCAAAGGTGGGCACAGCAGCTAAAACTTTGTTCAGGCATAATATTTGCCAACAAAAGTTCAAATTGAGGTGCTCTGGGCCCTTGTGAAGTAGTGTTTATATATTGGCTTGCTATCTGCAAGCTCAGCAGTTAACACCAGCTGTGCCTTGGGAGAGAGAAGAGGTGCTTTACTCCTGTAAAAAGGGAGTCTCAGAAACCCACAGAGTCAATTCTACTGAGTCCAATAGGGTCACTGTGAGTTGTAATTGACTTAATGGCACCGAATTTAGGGTTAGATACAGAGAGTGGAAAGAAAACTTCAATTCTCTGACCCTCACTTTCTTTGGTTATATTTGCAACCAAAGATGGAGTGTACATTACTTGAGCTTGTGCCTGGTGGATCCTGTCATCTTGCATTGCTTGGGTTCAATATCCGATGCAGACCTGCTTCACTAAGTTCCAGAGCTCCTTGCTATTGGTGACCTCCCTGCTGTTTTCTGCCTGTGGATGGACTGTCTGCATTGCTCAAGGGAAGTTTCAGCTGTCTGCTTCCTTGACCTTGGCTCCTCTTTGAAGGACTTCCAGTGTATTAACTGTTCCATGGAAGTGAGTTTTACTGAGCCCTCTGATGGCTATGTGGACTAATGAGCTGTTATATTCCTTCATGTTATATAAATATATCCATATATGATAGATTTATGCATATATAGTTATACGTGTCTTGGTTTTGTATCTCTAGAAAACACTGTCAAACACAACTAGAATTTAAATTTCAAAATGTGTTGATACTAACATGCCCAGTATATAGGACACTGCCTTCATCTGCCAATATTTATACCGATCTCACTCTTACCAGTTCTCAAAAACCTATGGTCCTGTGTTCACTCTGTATTTTGGCATGAAGCCCACCATGGTTTGCATGACTCTGAAGCAGTATAGAAAGCCTAGTTGATTGGGAGTAGAGCTTCATAGAAGAGGTACTTTCCCAATGCTTGATAAAGCTCATAAAGAACTTCGTAGGTGGGCAAGTTCTTGCTTTAGGTGATGGTTATGGTGGGAGCGTGGACTAAAATGAGATGGAAGAGCTGCACAGGCTGTAGCTGGCTCCTCTGCGTGGATTCCAAGGTCTGCATTCACATTTTTGCTGAGAATCTCTCCCTAGTTTCTGTTTTCCTTCCTGATAGTAATTTTAATAAGCAATGGAAAGATGTGGAAGATGAGACACTTTTTACTCATGACCTTTCAGAATTTCAGGATGGGGAAGAGGATCATAGAGGATTGCTTTATGGAGGAAGCCCAGATCCTAGAGGAGGAGTTGGGAAAAACCAAGAGTGGGTGAGTCTAACACAGGCCTGTACAGATGTTTCTCTTATAAGGACCAAGTTTTATAGTTATGTTCCTAATATGGATAAAAGACATTCCTTTAATCTTATTCTTTCCAGATTTGATTCTGGTTTCATATGTTTTGAAACTGATTATGGTAGCATTTGAATAATATTTCTTGACGTGATTGAACTATGGAAGGATATGGATATGATATCTATAGTAGGTCCCGATAAAATGCTTTTTTTTGGGGGGGGGGAAGTCCTGAAGGTAGAAGGATTTGTGTCTCATTTTCTCAGCATCAAAAAGGAATGATCTGTCCTTCCCATAATTTTATCCACCTATTCCAGAACAGTTCACTTGGGAATACTAGTCAAGGGGATACCGTGGGAATGACCTCATTGTTCTCCTTGGAATGCTGAAGCAAGAGTCCTTTGCTTTCACTTCATTGGACTCTATGTAGGAGCAGTCTCCCTGATAAGTGTGAGAGTTTCTTCCAAGCCCTGCCTGCAGTTCTGATCAGCAACGATGATGATCTAAAGTTTTCCATGCTGAGGCATCTCTTTGGTACTCTTGAGGGTACAGTGGTGAAAATTCTTAGTTGCTAAAAACCTGCAGTTTGAACCTGCAAGTCACTGTGGAAGAAATATGAGGATGTAAGTGCCCCCAAACCTCCCCCCCCCAAAAAAAAACCTGGAATTTTTCCAAAGCTATTTATTCATTTTACAAAACAACCTCATAGACTTCAAAGTACTTAACATTGCACTTAATACATCTATCAAATCTGTGAGTCCATTCTTGGAAACATTTTTCAAATTCATCTGTTTGGTCAACTAACAGTACCTCCCTCATTTTTTTCTTCACCTCTTCTAAATCATCAAATCACGATCCTTTCATGCTTCCATATTCATGGAAGCACAAAGAAGTTGCACAAACAGTGCAAGGTCAGGTGAGTCAGATGGGTGGGACAAGTGAAGCATGCTAGATTTTTGCCCCAAACTGGTACATTGAGATGGTTGCATGAACAGGTGCACTGTTGTGGTGGAAAAGCCAGTCTCCTGTCTTCCACAAATCAGGCCATTTTTGTTGTACACTGTTATATGTGTTTCAGAATCTCTAAATAGAAAGCTTGATTAACAGTCTGATCTGGGGGAAACGAACTCCAAACGCACTCTCCATCTAACATAAAAGCAAAAAACAAATAAGCATTGTCTTTGTGGTAATATGTAATCTGGTGTCAATTTGTGGAGAGGTGAAGTCTAGTCTGTCAGTCAGGTCATAGCTTGATAACCTCATTTAGCAGCGTGATGGAGGCCAGACTCACACAGTCACTCTGCTTGTCTTCCTGATGACAAGACACATGGAGACCCTTGATGGAACCAGAGCCCTGGAACTGAAGGAGCCACAGGGAGACCCATGGCCATGCTGAGATGCTTCCACGACCACTGCATCCACAAGACCTTTCATCGATGTCCTGTGATTTTCCTGCATTTGACATCATGAGTCTGAAGAAAAAATTATAGACTGATATTGGATATATGGTCTAACAGACTAATGGTCTTGATTTGGACTGGGCTGGGAAGTTTTCTTAATATAAAGCCCTTTCTAAGACACACATGAATGTCTATGAATTTGTTTCTCTAGTCAACCCCAACTAAAATAGTATTGACTTTTGATTTCACTTGATAAGCTTTTTTGGGGTGTGGGGGTGTAGGTGTGGGGAAGGTGATGATAGCATCTTTGTCACAGTCATATACTTGATGTCAAGTTCATGATTTGGATGTTGGGGTGGAGTCTAGTCTGTCAATCTGGAGATAGTCAATGAGTAGCCAATGAGCCCTCTGTGTGGGCTTGGCTTTCTCCTGAGAACTCTGGGAAGTCTCCCGGTATTTCCCTCGTGGAGATGAAAGAACTTTCTTCCAGTTGTTGGGAGTTGCTTGACTGAGAAGATGAGACGACAGCATGCTGACCAATTCTGATTCCTGGAGAATGGAGGGGCTGGAGGAGAAGCCACATGGGCTTGCCTTGATGGATCCAGACCTCTGGGGCTAGAGAAGTCACAGAGAGACTCCTGCCAGCGCTGAGATGCTCACACTACCAATGGATACTGCTGATGGACCCTGATCCCTGGAAACGAGGAGCCATGAGGGGACCCCTGACAGAGTCGGGACCCTGCATCCACTAGTCAGTGACTTCGTGAGTCAGAAGGAGACTTTATAGACTGGTATCGGACATATGGACTAATATTGGACTTATAACTTTGGACTGGACTAGTTTGGGATGCTTTTTCAATGTACCATTCCTCTTGTATATAAACCTTTCCCTTATATCCATATGCATGTCTATGAATATGTTTTTCTAGTCTACCCAGACTAACACAATTTTCCACTGGCTTGATTGATGTTTGCTGTTGGGGTCAAAAGAATAGAACCATATCTTGTCATCAGTAATGTCTTGGGTAAACAATTTTGGGTACTTCAGAGCTGTTCTTTCAAAGTATGGCATGTTTCCACCAGTTGCTTTTATCCCTGGTCAATCAGAACTCCAGGCACAGTGACCCTTCTTATCCCCAACTATTCCTTTCAAACTCCCAGAACTAAACTAACCCAGGTATCTTCAGCATCTCTTCAATGCAACCTCATCAATTGTGAATGTCTGTAGTCAGAAGATAATTTAAAAATTAGTGTTAATCATTTCTATTTTAAGAAACTGTGATAAGGCATAATTCTGTATATGACACTAATGCCTGTTTATAGTATTATTTAATTAAATCTAAACTAGTTATTAGAAACTCTTGTGTTTTCTCTATGGAATAATGAGTCTGTTTTTCTTTCTTACCATAATTGGATTTTGGGTTAGACAGTGTGTTAATTATTCATTTCACACTTCCAGCCCTACTGATTGATTCATGTAGCACTTGCCACAGTGACAGTGTATTTCACTGTGGGTTTAAAGTTATCCCTGGATTGTAATTCTTTCTTTCAAATGAAAAGGGAGAATGCATCTTAAATTTTAGCTTGAGTTGCACACAAACATGCATACACAGGCACAGAAATTCCAAAAAATTCCCAAGTATTCCCATCCCCACTAAGCTATAAGAAGAAAAGATAAAACACACCTACTAACAGTTGGGGACCCTGCAGTATTTTGGACTTTAGATGGTATAAGAGGAGTTATCTGTACAGACTTCCTGTTACTCAATTTCAATACTTTATCATTTCTTCACAATTTTATTATTATGTGAGACTTTTTGAAGTTTCCTTTAATAAATTCAAACATAAAATAATGGTTTTCTCTGCTGATGTCTCCAAATAAGAAATTACTGAATTAACTTAAATGCCAGTCAAAATTTAAAACTACTAATTAAAAAAGACCCACAAAACCCATAGATACCTTGTATATGGTTATGTTGAGGAATATTCTTCAAGTTCTCAAAAGAGCATACCTGGTTCATATACATTTTATTTGTCCAGCCCACAGCCTCACGAGGGCTCCTTATACTACTGTATATGTGAAATGATGTCATGTGGGCACATCATGGCATGTTTGCTTTATGTGGACCTTCTATTTAGAGACCTTTATAAATGTGGGTGGCTTTAATAGCATAGGATTTAAGGGCTGTGACCAGAAACTTTGGGCTATTATCAAAGGAATGGGGGTGGAATTGTTTTCTGGGAATGGGTGAAACATTCCCTTCTCACCCATGGGGTTACCAAGGATAAAGGCTGGCTTTTGATGATTTGATGTTCATTTATGCAGTAGAGTTTACTTTTGTTAATTACCACGAGTCAACCATTGAACCATCAGCAGTGGGGTTGTTCCTGCCTTCTCTCAGCACTCCATCCAGTGAGACTTCCCCCACCATTGTCTTCTATTAGATGCCTTAAAAAATAAAGGCTGCATAGTGTGATCTGACAGCCCAGATCAACTTGGCCCAGAGACATACATACACTCACCAAGCTCACTCTATTCTCTAAGGTCTCTACCGTTGGCCACTGAATCAGTGCAGCCCCTTGCCTACACATCCGTCTGGCCACAGGCAGCCTTGGGAAACACCCTTACTAGTTAGAGAGAGAGAGAGAGAGAGAGAGAGAGAGAGAGAGAGAGAGAGAGAGGAACTCAGGACCCCACTGGCCTCCCAGAAGCATGGCACCCAGCTCTATGAAATTGTTACATAAACAGCCGCACACCACAACACTTTCAGCAAAAAGACCAAGAGAGACAAAGCACAATAGCAGAGCAAATGATGCTCATAGAAGAATCAGATGTGGATCTGTCACAAAAGGAAATTATCAGAAGGCTGCTTGGAATAATACAGATGAAGAACCATGATAGAGGAGTTGAAGTGCACAATAGAGAGAATGAAGTGCACCATAGAGGGGGATGAAATTCTTGGATCAAAGGGAAATACAGGAGCGAATGGATGTGGTAACGAAAGCTACATACAAGATCGTGGATCTCATGAACAGACTAGAGGAGGCTCAGAATTGTAGCAGTGATTTTGAAGACAATCAGACAGACTTCAGCAAACAAGAAAGACAGTCAAAGAAGATAATACAAGAGGTGGAAGAAACTCTGAGATCTAGGACAGATGCAATAAAGAGGAACAATATTTAAATAATTGGTTTATCAGAACAATACACAACGAAGTTGACAGCGAAATTAGCAAGGCAATTTTTGGAAGGAAAATTTTCCACTTTAAAGAATGAGAGCCAGACACTTATACAGAAAGTAGAGGACATCAATTAGACTAAATCCTTGAAAAAACTCACCAAGGCATGTAATTGTCAAATTATTCAACTTTGAGGAAAAAAGAAAAATTTAAGGGCAGCAAGAGAAAGAAGGTGGTCACATACAGTGCTGCTCAGGTAAGAATATGCTCAGACCTATCAGCAGAAACCATGAGGAGGAGGAGAGAGTGGAGTAACATCTTCCAAAAGCTGGAAGAAAAAAAAACACCTACCCAAGAATCCTCTACCTTGCCAAATTATCTATTAAGATAAAAGGAGAGATAAGGCTCTTCCAGGACAAGGAAAAACTCAAAGGATATACCATAAGACACCCAACCCCCTGAAAGATCCTTGCTGACACATTGTAGTCAGAAGACCCACATCCACCAAGCACATATAACCCAACTCCATCCAAAAGCCATTGTGTCAATAACAATTACCAAAATAGCATGGCCTCAGAGGGATAAGAAGACAAGTATTAAGCCCCACCACATAAACACAGCACATTGATATAAAGGGAGATAGGAAAACACCCAACATAAATGGAACGAGATGACAGCAATGAATCCACAGGTTGTGATGACTCCGACTGTCAATGGTCTCAATTCATACACTAAGAGAAAAAGGCTAGAAAACTGGCTCAGAAAACATAGCCCATCATTCTTTTGCCTCCAAGAGACACCTTTTAAACTCATAGACTAAGAATAAAAGGGTGGTGAAAACTGTCCTGGGCAAATGGCTACTTAAAAAAACGAGGGGTTGCAATTCTAATCTCTGTCAAAATTGACCTCAAGTTTCAAATGATAAAAATGGACAAGGAAGCTCTGTATAATGCTCAAAGGATCAGTAGACCAGGAACCAGTCAGCATAATAAATATATATGTGCCTAGCAAGAGAACAGTGAAATCCATTCAACTATTCAAAAAAATGAAAAAAGAAATCACAGATTCAATAATCATAGTACGTGACTTTAATACACTGCTTTAAGAGAAAGATACATCACTGGGAAAGAAGCTCAGTCAGGAGACTATAGCGCCAAACACTGCAACTAGGTCACTGGACCTGACAGACATACATAGAGCTTTCCATCCAAACACAAAACAGTTCACATTCTTTTCAAGCACTCATGACTTGTTATTGAAAATAGATCACATACTGGGGTGCAAGTCAAACCTGGGTAAATTCAGGCACAAAGAGATCACCCAGATGTCTTTCTCAAGTCATCATGTAATAAAGCTGGAGATTAGTAAAAGCACGATCAGAAAAACAAGGGCAAACAATCGGAGGATGAATAATGGTTTTCTCCAACATGAATGGATACTGGCTCAGATTAGAGAGGGGTCTAGTAAGTTTCTAGAAACTAATGAGAATGAGAACACAATGTATCAAAACTTAGGAGATACTGTGAAAGCAATTATCAGAGGTAGCTTGATAGCAATAAGCACATATATGAAAAAAGAAAAGATACTTATGACTGATATGCTATAATAGAACCTCCCTCAACTAGAACAGAGTCAAGAGAACAACTCCTCCATTATCAAAAGAAAATAAATTATAAAAGTCAGGGCAGAGTTACACCAGTGGGAACAAAAGAACATTGCAAAAGATTAATGAAGCAAAAAGTGATTCTTTAAAAAGATCAACAGAATTGACAGGAAAACCTGACCAAGGAAAGGAATGAGCAAACATCAATAACCAGGATGAAGGATGAAACAGGGGGAATCATAACAGACCCCAATGAGATTAAAAGGGTAATCACAAAGTTCTATGAAATTCTGTATTATAATGAATTCGACAATGTGGAAGACATGAACAAATACTTGCAAAACAAGCCCTCCCTAGATTATCCCAGATAGAGGTCAAGAACCTCATGTAATAGGTAGGTTTATGGAAAGGAAATAATCAAACTTTTCGGGGATTACTAGACACTGGCTTTGAACTTACACTAATTCCAGGAGACCCGAAGTGTTTTGAAGAACTGCCAGTCAGAGTGGGGGTATATGGAGGTCAAGTTATCAATGGGGTTTCAGCTCAGGTATGCCTCACTTTGGGGTCCAGTGGGTCCCCAAAGTCATCCTGTCTTTATTTCCCCAGTTCCAGACTGCATTTTTGGAATAGACATACTTAATAACTGGAAGAACCTCCCTATTGGATTCTGGGAATGTGGAATAAGTGTTACTGTGGTATGAAAGGCCATGTGGACACCAGTAGAATTCCATTGCCTAGGAAAATAGTAAACCAAAAGTAATTCCTGGAGTGATTGCAGAGCTCAGTGCTACCATGAAGACTTGCAGGATGCAGGGGTGGTGATTCCTCCCACATCACTATTTAACTCACCTATTTGGCCTGTAACAAAACCCAGATGGATCCTGGAGAGTGACAGTGGATTATTGTAAACTTAACCAGGTGGTGACTCCAATTGCAGCTAATGTTTCAGATGTGATTCCATTGCTTGAGCAAATTAATACATCTCCTGGTACTTGGTATAAAACTATTGATCTGGCCAATGCTTTCTTCTCAATACTAATCTCGAAGGACCACCTGAGCAGTTAGTTTGCCGTCAGTTGGCAGGGGCAAAAATACACTTTTACAAGTCCTCCAGGGGTGCATCAACTCCTCTGCCCTGTGCTATAATTTAGTCCAAAGGAACCTTCCTCACCTCCAACAAGTAAACAGGAGGCACAACACCTGGTGGACCTCTTCAGATTTGGGAGGCAAATATCCTTGGGTGTTCTACTTCGACCTATTTATCAAGTAAAAAGAAAGGTCTCCAAATTTGAGTGCGAACCAGAACAAGAAAAGGTTCTGCAACAAGTTCAGGCTCCTGTGCAAACTGCTTTGCCAATGGGACCATATGATCCAGCTGACCCAATGGTGCTGGAGGTGTCTGTTGTAGATAAAGATGCAGTGTGGAGTCTTTGGCAGACCTCTATTGGTTAATCACAGCGTGGAATGTTGGATTTTGGAGCAAGGTTCTGCCATCCTCTGTAGACAACTATTCCCCCTTTTAAAAAGAGCTGTTGGCCTATTAATGAGCCTTGGTGGCAACTGAACATTTCCACATGGGCCACCAAGTCACCATGAAGCCTGAGATGCCCATTAGGAACTGGGCATTGTTTGACCCCCAGAGTCATAAAGCTGGACGTGCACAGCAACACTCCACTGTTAAATGGAAGTGATACATATAAGATCAGGCCAAAGCAGGAGCTGATGGTCCAAGTAACTTGCATGAAGAAGTGGCCTAAGTGCCCACAGTCTCCAATCCTGTCACCGTACCTTCCTTCTCCCAGTGTGGACCTATGGCCTCCTGGGGAGTTCCTTATGATACTTTAACTGAAGAACAGAAAAGTCATGCTTGGCTTATGGATGACTCTACACGATATGCAGGTGCCTCTTATAAATGGACAGGAGCACTACAGCCCTTTTCTGAGATCTCCTTAAAGGACAGTGGTGAAAGGAAACACTCCCAAAGTTTTTTGCTCCCAGTGTGTGGCTGCCTTAGCTAGTTCTCTGCCTCAAATTGTGAGCTATAACACGTGTGGGAAGCCCAACCCAGGAACCATGTTGCTATAGTTTGAGATTCCTTTGAGACCTGCTTTGCCACACTGCTGGGGTATACATCACTTGAGCTGGGGACTGTCGGACCCTGTCAACTGACTGACTGTTGGTGACCTGTCCTGCTAAGGCTGTCCATGCCTGTAAAGCCCCACCGTCTTGGACACCCTTCATAGGGTTTCTGTGATTTGAAATTGAGTTGACACCAATGGGTTTCATTGGGACTTCCGATATGGCAGACAATGAAGAGGAATCTTGAACCCCATATTGTTACAATCACATTAAATCAATGCCATTCACAGTTTGAGTAAGTGGCCCCTTGTCCTAACAGCAGGAAAAAGCAGCCGCATTGTTTCTAGTGGATTCTAAGTCACAATACTGAGTGTCACAGAATACATACATATACATCAGAGACATTGCAAGTTTAATTCCAGACAACAGTCATAAAGCAAGTATCACAAGAGAACAGGTCACACAAATTTTGTGTTTTACCAGGACGTATAATGTTATGTTTATAGTGAGCTCTCATCATTAAGTATGCTATAGTAATATGAAAAAAGTTCAAAATATTGTAAGAATTAACAAACTGACAGAATGACATGAAGTAGAAACATACTGTTGGAATAAATATGATAGCAAACAGCTGTGAAAGTATGAATGACATAATTCCTCCCTTCTCCTGCCTCTTCACCACTTTCTTATTTTGACTCTATGTATCAATGCTCCAAATGATTCTCTTCTCTGGAATATATAATTTCATTTCCTTTACTTTTATGGATGACAGAACAACAACAAAAATAAAACCATGAAAATCCACAAAGCCAATATGGTGAGTTTTGTATTACAGTAACTATTTTTAGTACTTTAACCCTAAGAATAATATGAGGGGATTACCCTTCCACCAGACCAAACAACAAGCAAAAAACAAACCAAACAGCAAAGCTCTGTGATGCAGAGGTGAGGATTGAACAACTCACTCTGAGTTAGTGTACCTAGTGCACCCACTTGGGTGTCCTGGAAAGGTTCTCTCTGGTGACAGTGAATTTTTCCCAAAAGCAGGTGTGGGATGAATATAAGATTTTCCCCCAAATCCAATGTATTAACCAAATATTAGAAACTGCTTGCCAGCATTTGGTGAGAGATCAGATGTTTAGAGATATTCTCCCTAAGGTTCCCTAGAGGCTCCAGCCATGCAGATGCCATTGTCTCTCCAATAAGAGATAGGGCTCACTCTCTGCTTTTAGGAAAATGGGTCACTTACCCTGAAAGTTTTGGCTAAATCAAGTCTCCAGTCCAAAGGCAATCAAGATTAGACTGGCGTCATGAACCTGGGATCTAACCACCTTCTCACATGTGGGACTCCAATACTGTCCAATCCTGCTGTGTGCATGGCCCTCTTTCGTCCCCCTTATTACTGTGTAACCTATTGTACATCCTCTTCCATCCCCCAAATTTATATGACACCTGGTCAGCCATAAACTTGGCTTCTGCCTGGGTCTCTCCTCAGCTCCTGGTTTCCTGCCCACACTGTGTGTGAACCTGGCTGTTGAGGTCTTGGCCTTTAAGAAGGTGAGCATGCTATGAAAAAAAAATGTGTGTTACTCCATTATTTCTATCTCTCATTATTTTCTATGACTTTTCTATAATGTTGACTTAATATAGTGTCCAATTGCGCCTACTGGACCCTTGATGATGTGTTAGAGGCTGGCTCCTCTGACAACGGGTTTGTTGGAATCTCACTTTTTGTGATCACCAAGTTAAGAGAATGGCATGTGAAATTTCGTTTCCTGCTTGGGAAAAATGCTTCTGGAACTCTTGTGATGGTGAGCACAGCTGTCTGTGCTATGGGAAAAACTCAAGCGTACAAGTGGTTTCCTAGTTTCAAAAAAGGTGAAATATCGATTGATGACAAACCTCATGCTGGATGTCTGTCAGTTTCCTGGACTAATGAAAATATTGACTTGTGGTGTCTGTTAGGCTTTCTATGTAGAGATTCTGAGAAGATTGCATAGCAGTGTGTGATAAGCACATCGGACAATCTGCTTGGGCAAGGTCACAGCTCTGACAGCACCAAGAGAAAATACACATATAACAGCTCCTGGTGAATCCCCTCTGGTCCAGGGATGAGCCTAGCCTTGCTGTCATGTGGAATGCATCGGAAAGTGAACTGCTACCGATGGAGTTAGGTTAAAATTTAGCACCCTCTAATGTGAGCTTTCTTAGGATCCGCTTACATTTGTTTGCGTTTTTAATATTTTCTTCTTTCTTTTCTATTGAGGTTTTTGTCTGCTTCACTTTGTAATTTTGTTAGCTTAAAAATGTCTTACTGTATATGCAATCCATGATAGGTAAATCTATAGAGACAACAACTGAATACAGAGAGAGCTCCTTGGAGGCATGCCAGGGAAAGTGAGGGAAAGGAGAAGCTAATAACGTTAAGTACAAAAACAAAGGAAATGTCCTAAAACTGATTGTAGTGATAATTGTCCAATCTTCCTAACATGATTGAACCATTGAATTGTGTGACACACTAATTATATGCAAATAAAACTATTTTAGAAAAAGAAAAAGAAGAGACTGATTTGTGACTGATGAAGTACTGTTTTTGTCACCAAAATAATGTACCTGGTCCTGCAGCCACCTCAGTGAGCCAGATTTTGCCAAAAAAGCAAGCTTCTCTTGCCCCACACACCTGGCTCACTTGACCACATTTCCCGTGACTGCTTTTTGTTTCTGCGAATGAAGAAGGTCATGAAAGGACAGTGATTTGATGATGTTGAAGAGGTGAATCAAAAATAGAGGGAGGTGCTGGCAGCTATCCAAACAGCAGACTTTGAAAAACATTTCCAAGAATGAAGTCACTGATTTGGCAAATATCTTAAGTGCAATGGAGAGTACTTTGCAGGTGATCAAGTTGTTTTGTAAACAAATGAAAATTCATAGCTTGGAGAACAATTGTTCTTTTTTTGGTACCTCCTCACACATTTAAAAGGAAGGATCATTTTACTTAACTCTTGTAAAACCCTGATGAAGGCATTCTTACATTGTGGAAGAATTTGTTCACGTCTTTTCACCTCTAACTGTGGGATGTTTTAAAGATTGGCTGAGGAATGGGGCCTGGCAGAAGCTTCCCTTACCAATAACGCTGTCTCCAAAATGGAAAGGGAAACAAACTGGAGAGACAGAGTATCAGGAGCATGACAGGGTCAATGGAAGCTTTTCTTCTCTCTCAGAGAGCTACGAGCTACGGAGTCAGAGTTTTTATAATGTTCCATGCTATTGACTCTGTGATCCCAAGAATAAACCTACCCAAAATAACTATAATCCCTCTTGGGTAAACTCTGCCCCACTAATAAAAATGAAGCAAGAGTCCTTTAGTCTTTGCTGGGAACCTATGTGGTTCATACATTTTTCATCATAAAGGGTGACTAAATCCCGTGAAACGATAAGACAGGCCTTGTTGTTGCCAGGGTTTATGTATGTTGATTTCAGTTCACTATGACCTTGTAGCACAAGGCAGATCTGCCTATTAGGTTTTCTAGGCTATAAAATTGCAGGGTATAGAACATCCAGTAATTCCCCCCTATGGAGCCACTGGGGAGGATAAACCATTAACATTTCAGCTAAGAGCAAATGTTTCACTGTTGTGACACCAAGGTTACTTCTGTAAACATTACCCCTAAGAAAAACTGGGGAGCACTTGTGTTCTGTGACACAAGAAATAGTTGCAAATGAACACACATTACATGGAAACACGTAAAAAGTCCTTGCAGACAACCCCCGTAGGGTGCAGTGAGGCAACGATGAAGCATACAACTTTCCTCTAGTTCTTCAATGCTGCGTCCTTCCCACCATCATGATCCCAGTTCTACCTTATAAATCTAGCTAGACCAGAGGATGCACACTGGTATAGATAGGAACCAGAAACATAGGGAATCCAGGACAGATGATCCCTTCAGAACCAGTGGTGAGAGTGGCAATACCGGGAGGGTGAAGGGAAGGTAGGATAGAAAAGAGGAACCGATTATAAGGATCTACATATAACCTCTTCCATGGAGTACGGCAATGGGGAAGTGGGTGAAGGGAGACATAGGACAGTGTAAGCTATGAAAAAGTAATAATAATTTCTAAATTATCAAGGGCTTATGAGGGAAGGGTAATGAGGAGGGGAGGGGGGAGAATGAGGAGCTAATGCCAAGGACTTAAATAGAAAACAAATGTTATGAGAATGATAAGGACAGCAGATGTACAAATGTGTTTGACACACAACAGACTTATGCATGGATAACAGTTGCATGAGCCCCCAATTAAAGAATTTTTTAAAAAGTCTCCTGTCTTTCTAAGAATCCACTTGCAAGGATTATTCAGCTAATCACTAAATTGTCCCCTGGTTTGCAGCCACCACCATTTTGGGAGAGAAAAGACCTGATGATCTGTTCCTATGAAAATAACAGGCTTGAAAACTCATTGGGTTTGTTTTATCTGGTATTAAGAGTCATCATACATTTGACGATATAAGACAACAGAACTGGCTTCAGATATTGGCAATTTTTAAAAAAAGAAATGCTTTAGGTGGGTCCCATGTGCAAGCATGATGAAAAACTACCCAGGTCAATTGTTATTCAGAAATGTTGCTGAGTACTTAGATGTGCAGATTAATGACCATTATGGAATGCATGTCTTTATATGGTCAGTGTATGCCTTGCATCTAAAATAGGCACACAATTCATTGGCCAAGATACACAGTGTATAGTTGGGAGAGTTCAGGATGGAGTCAATTTGTTCTAGGGCTTGCATATCTCCTTCCAAAAGAAACCATTCAGGTCGTCTGGGTCCCCAATATTTACTGCATTGCTATAATGCAGTATATCATAAATTTTCCTACTCAATAAGCAATAGCTGCATTAATAATTGTAGAACCAGTTGGATGAAAGCTTGCAGGTGTTAATAGGTCTTGTTGAGTTGGTTGGATAACAAAATGAATCACTACTGAGGCCTGGTGTACAAAGTCTCACAGGTGCTTTGTTTGAGTCCATCATTGTAATCACGGTGACAACCTAGCTCACAAAGGGTCTTCCTCTTCGCATTTGCCTTTCATTTTACCAGACATGATCTCTTTCTCACAAGGGAATGATGTATTCCAGGAATGTATTCAAAATATGTATATTTCTAATGACCTCAAGTGCATGCAAAACCTGGGCAATGAATATGGAAGATCATAAATGAAGGTAAGGCTTTAAAGTATGGTGTTGGTGAAGATCACTGAAAATAGCATGAGCTTCCAGAAGAAGAAACAAATGTATCTTGGAAGGAGTGCAGACAGGATGCTTCTGAGAAGGGAGGATGGTGAAATTTCATCTCATGTACTTCCAACACGGTATAAGAGAGACCAGGGCCAGAAGAAGGACATCATGATTAGTAGAGTGGAGATCCAGGCAAAAGAGGTTGCACCATGATGAGCTGTATTGACACAGTATCTGCAACAATGGGCTCAAATATGGCAACTATTTTGAGATATTTCAGTGCTGAGCAGTGTTTCCTTTTGTTGTTACCGTGGTTCTAAGGGTAAAAATCAGGTTGAAGCCACATAATCAAAAGAACATTGTAGTCAACGCTCAATGCCATTATTAAATCGGCCGTTGTTTATTTTGGAAGGCACAGAGTGTGAAGTGTCATGAAGTCTATGCTACTTAGTTTATCTTGATGGCTCAGTTCATGTAAATCAGTGGTTCTCAGTCTTCCTAATGCTGCAACCCCTGAACACAGTTCCTCATTGTTGTGGAGACTCCCCCCAACCATAAAATTATTTTCATTTCTATTTCCTAACTGTAATTTTGCAACTGCTATGAAAAGGTTGTTCAAACCCCAAGTTGTTTTTTGGGGGGAGGGAATTATGAAAAAATCAGAAGAAATTGCTCTAGTCTTAGTTCTGTTATCTACAGACTGTGTACCCTTGGGTAAAGGCATCATAGGACTTTTTCACACACAAAACACACAATACACTCACCCTTCAAACACATAAGTTCCATATTGGTCATTAGTTTGAGAATCCACATATAATATATGTATCATATATATATAAATATATAAATTTAGTTCAGTAGTTCCCAACCCTACTTGCACATGGGAACCACCAGAAATGATCTTTAAAAAAAATATATCAATACTTGAACCCTACTCTGTTGTTGCATGCTGTCGGATGGTGTGACAGGCAGGGTTCTCTTAGAGAAATAAAACCAGGACACCAGTAATTCTCTTTATATATTTATATAGATAGAAGGATGTATATAAGATAAGAAATAAACAGTTAACTACTCTATAAAGCAGTACAATGGCTTGGTGCAACTCACTTGCGTGAGGCAGCTAGGAGACTGGAAGTCTGTAGAGTCTTGAGGGACGCCGAGTAATTGCTCTGTAGAGCAACTCAGGCTATCTGGTTACAAGCAGCAAACAGTAAAGCAGGTCACTAATAATCAGCCAGATGACAGAGTCCAACAGTCGCCAGCTCAAGAGATGTATATTTCGTGAGCGTGGAGAAGCAGGACTTGAAGGAACCTCAACTCACAGCTCCACAGTCCATGATTAGGTGTCCCACGGGTAGTGTTGTTGGAGATCGAGGCACAGGACGAACAGGCAGTTGGCTGGTCTGAAGATCCAAGAGCAAGAGAGCAAGGCGGAGCTTGCCAAGCCTTTTCTATCTCCGCAATTGATCACGTGTGTTCATTGGCCATGTCGTCACAATAGACCTACCTATTGTCTTTGGCCATGTTGGCACCACAAGCTTACCTACTACAGATGGATTATGACTCAATGGTCAAAGAATACTGGGTAAAGCAGACCCATAAACTTTCCAAGGTTTATAGGAGCAGATCGTCAGATCTTAGCAAACCAGTTCAGTGGTTAGCTTCATGATTACCCATTGCGTATCCAGGGACCTACCTTTGAGACGATCCATACCTCAATAAAATAACAACCCTATATTTGGGTGTTGGAAAGAGAGAGAAGATTAAGAAGGCTGAAAACAAATCTCATTGTGCGATCTATTTTAATTTATGACTACTCCTCCCCAGTTTTTCATGGCAGTAATCCTTTACAGAAGGAACGTTGGTGGCACCATATATATTGCTAACTGAAATGTTGGTGGCTTGTAACTGATATACAAGACAGGAAGATCTCCTCCCTGAAATTTGATAGCCTCGTAAACCTCTGAGGCAGCTCTGCTCTGTGCTATCAGGCCACTGTGAACTGAAATCAAGTGGACAGCATGCAACAACCTTGCCAGCAACTAGCCCTTTCTCTTGTCAATTCACAGGGTTCAGTTACCCTTAATGGCAAGTTGAAAAGTACATGGACCACTTAAACTCTCAGCAAAGAATAAATGGCTCTTGTTTTCTTTTTTATCAGTGGGGTTGAGTTTACCCAATAGGGGTTACAACATATATCAGTTGCTAGATTCAATCAGCAGAATCACAAAGTCAATAGCAAGGAACACTTATAAATACTTTGTTTCAGAAGCTCTGAGTTGTCTAAGTGAGAGGAGCCGTGGCAATGGATCCTCTTTTGGTCCTGGTGCTCTGTCTCTCCAGTGTGCTTCTCTGTTCCCTCTGGAGATGGAGCTGTGGGAAAGGGACGCTTCCACCAGGCCCTATGCCTCTCCCCATCATTGGAAACATCCTACAGTTAGATAGGAAGAATATCACCAAATCCTTTAACAATGTAAGTATAGATGTGGTTTTCCCGCAGTTGCCAGATGGTAAGTCAAATGATCCCTACTTTAAAATATATCTATCCTTAGGGACAAGGTATTAAAACTAATCACTATAGAATATATTTTTATTATGTCCATTGTTTTATTGTTCTGTAATAGAATAATGAAATTATACATTTGAGAGAAGAGAAACATTTGAATCATTGATATATAGAATCAAAACAAGAAAGTGGTGAAGAGGAAGAAGAGGGAGGAATGCTGCTATTCAGTTCCACAGTTGTTTGTTATGAAATTTTCCTGAAGCTAAATGAGGTTGGAAGCATTTTGTGACTAGAAAATGGATTAGGAAGTCATTTACTGGATAAGCCATGAAAATGAATCTGCTCCTAAAGAGTAGACAACAACTGTTTTTATGAGAATATGGATGGATGAGAACCAGTATGGGTGAATAAGAGACAGCAGTAAGCAGGCAGGGCATGGTAGTGACAGATTTCTTTGGAGTCTGAAAAGAGCTGCTGTCTTGGTAAGGCAATGCCACAGATTAAAATACATCATTTCTCCATGCTGTGCTGCTTGTCCTGACACTGTCTATTTGATGGCTGCTTGCATTCTGTTAGCTGTACCCACTGATGTCAAACTCACTGGGGCTTGGAATCATGTGGTATTATTTCTAGTATTCATCACAGTGGTACTGAATAGCGCTTTGGTGACTTAGTGGGTTAAGAGTTGAAGTCCTAATCATAAGGTAAGAAGTTTGAAAACACCCATCACTCCTATTTGGGAGCCAGATTAGGTTATCTGGTCCTATAGCCTTGGATATGCAAAAGGGTTTTTTCTACTCTATCCTATGTGGTTGCTGTCCATCAGAATTGATCTGATGACAGTAAGTACTTATTTTTTTTTGCCTTGGGAAGAGGCTTACAAATGAACCACCTGAACCGGTTCAAATGTGAGTAATTCTGAAACAGTATTCAAGAATGAGAGGTACCAAAGAAAGGTTCTAAATTCGGGTCTTCTAATCATTAGCCGAGAGGTGGTGGAAGTGAAGCTCCCCTTCTCTGAACTTTAACTCACCACAAACAACTCACTGCCATCAAGTTGATACCAATGCACAGCAATCCTCCCTGATGATTGGCAGAATGGCCAAGCAGAATGACCCACTTCTGTTTCCAAAACTCAGTCTTTACAGGACTAGATGGCCTCATCTTTTCTCCACAGAAAAGATGGTGGGTTCAAATCGATCATCTTGTGGCGAGCAGCTCTGAACCTCATTTCAAGTATAAATGCAAAGAGTGCTAGGCAGCACACATAATTTGCAAAGAAATGATCGATGGCTTGAACACAACCAACAACACTACTGAAAAAATTGGTGACATGCAGCTCTGAAAGACTGTGGCCTAGAAAGTCCTCTAGAACAATTCTAAAGACATTCTCCCTTTTGTTGTGCCTCAGTGATAGAGAGTTTATAGAAATGAGAGGTTTGTGGCAACCTTGTCTCTAGCAAGCCTATCAGCACCAATTTTCTGACAGTATGTTCCAATTTCATTTCATGGCGTTCCAGTTTGTGAATTCTCACAATATTTCAATTTTTTTCCTAAGGCTATTGTACACTTTCTCACTGGCATTGAGGCAAGGCTGACTCATAGTGATCCTTTGGGTTTCTGAGACGGTAACAGTTTATGGGAGAAGAAAGCCAGGTCTTTTTCCAAGGAGTTATTGGTGGCTTTGAACTGCTGACCATGCAGATCAAGAAGTCAAAAAAATTAAAAATCACCTGACTTGTTCTATTGTGATATTTGCTTCATGGCTGTTTTCTGGAAGAGAACTTACAATGCCTCTGCTGCATGAACTCACAGAGAAGCCGTGATTCACAATCCACTGAAATGGATAGGTTTGTCTTAGGTGTGAGTCCAGCTGCAAATGGCACTGATGTAACATGGCTATAGCCATGTGTGGTTCAAGTCTCTTCTCCATTGCCCGAGTATGAAAAATTGGACAGAAACCCACTGCCAGCAAATCCATTTCAACTCACAGCGATCCCCTAAAGCAGTGGTGCTCGGCCTTTCTCAAGCCGAGACCCTTTCATACAGTTCCTCAGATTGTGGTGACCCCCTCAACTGTAACATGACTTTCTTTGCTGCTTCCTCACTGTCATCTTGCTAGTGTTATGAATTGTGCAACCCCTGTGAAAGGGCTGTTCGAGTCATTCGACCTCCAGAGCGGTTGCGACCCACAGGTTGAGAACCACAGCTCTAAAGGGTGTTTAAGGCTGCGCATCTTTACAGGAGCGGCTTATAGGATTGAAACACAATCATAACAGCTGGCAGTCCAGTGCCTAACCCACAACATTAGCAGCCTCCTTGGCCGATCAGAGGCACTCTGTAAATGGCTGTTCTATTACTATCAATTCCATATACCTTTCACAAATATTTGAAGTACAGGCTGTAGGATAAAAAGAAAGAAATACATGTAAAAATTGCACGTGTTTTGATAGACAGCTAAGTTGCACAATACCCTAAACCAACCTTACAAATAACCATGACTGTTTTCTGAGCTGCGCCAGAATGAAGAGACTGTGAGTAGTGAGGGGAGGGGGCGCACCGAGACCCTCACACATGCATGTTGTCTCATGCCCGCCTGGCCATGGCTGAAAGTGCTGACTCCCAGAGAACATCTGATCGTCACTGTCAGGACGGCCACAGTCTGACCCTAGGGCACCTCTTGATTTTCTTTTTAAACAGTTATTAGGACACTGAAATGTGGCTTTTGTTTCCTCTCCCTCGAGATTCTGTGTTCAGAGGATTTCTTTGCCAAATACTTAGCCAGCTGTGGGCTAGTGGACCAACAAAGTACTGCCAAAGCAGAGGGACCCCCAGGTTGCTGGCAGATTGCAAATGCGTGTCTGTCTCGCTGTTTCCCAGGGAGCCTGATCCACCTGTTCCTAACTGCTCAAGCCATGGACTCTTCCATGTCCTTGTAGCCCATCTACCTTGAGACTTTCTTTCCATGATCTTTAAATCCATGTACCTTGGGCTCCTCCCATTTTTAAAGCCGACCTCATCCCACATCAGCTCCTCAAAGAACCTGCATCTGCCTCTTCCCATACCCCATTAGACACATGTTAGCAGTGCCTTTGGGACCACTGGGAGTCTTGTATTTACATAAGTTTCCCTAGCAACATAATCATCTGCTTGTTTCCTGGTGAGGAACAGAAATTAAATCACAGCCTTGGAACAAATGCAGCTGGCCAACATCAGGCGTTTCTGGTCCAGGCTTAGAAAACAATGACTGAGCTTCATTAAGCTACAGCCAGACAGACATGATGCAGTGGATGCTTGAGGCCAAGAAAACTTTTGTATGCTGGTGCAAAGACTCAACATCACCCAAGTTCATAGCCAAACGTTATCACAACATTGAGGCAAAAGTGGAGAATTCTTCCAATGTGACAATGCAATAAAAAGAACAAGGCTCCCTCAGATCTTCATGGAAAACACTGATCTGGTGTGCTGTGCAGCTTTGCTGTGTATATTGTTACAAATTTTTGTTTGTTTTTGTTTTTTTTGTTTTTTGGGGGGCATCACTGCCCTCTGGTGGTGGGAGTAGGAGGCCCAGCCTTGCTGCTGGATTTGAACCTTCAACCCAGTGGGCGCAGTCCCGCGCACAACCACTACACCACCGGGGCTCAGCGCTTTGCAATGAATACTTCTGCCTGTTACTTATGACTCACTTGAGATACTTTCTTTAATAAAAACTAATGAGAAGGATCCTTTATTAGGCTGATGACGAAACCTACATTTGATTTTACTGTAGAGTCTGAAGAAGTATTGTACTACAGTATTAAAAGATGTGTAGTATTTTATTGATAAAAGAAATCTATCATTTTTCAGAGAAATCCAATAGGGATTGATCAAGAGTAATGTAACAGAAAGAAAACACTGAGACCCAAATGGAGGCCGAGCATAATAGTGGGGCAGTAGGAAAGTAAAAGGAAATAGAGGAAAGAACTGGGGGTAAAGTGCATGTATAGAGGTTTAAATACAGGCATGTATATAGGTGCATATATTTATTTGTGATGATGGGGGAAATAGATCAATGAACTTATACATATAGGCGTAGTAGTAGAACAGCAGATGAGCATTGGACCTCCATTCAAGTACTTCCTCAATGCAAGAACACTTTGTTCTATTAAATTGGCATTCCATGATGCTCACCTTCCCTACCCGATCACTGAAGACAAAAGTGTGTATAAGCAATGGTGGTGAAGAAAGCTGATGGTGCCCGGCTAACAAAAGATGGAGCATCTGAGGTCTTAAAGGCTTGAGTAAAGAAGCGGCCATCCAGCTCAGAAGCAACAAAGCGCACATGGATGAAGCACATCAGCGTGTGGGACCATGAGTTGTCAAAGGGATCAGTCATCAGGGTTTAAGAACTAAAAACCATAACATTGCATGCTCGCTTTCCTGATATGATCACTGAAGACAAATGTGTGCATAAGAAAATGTGGTGAAGAAAGCTGTTGGTGCCCAGCTATCAAAAGATGTAGTGTTTGGGGTCTTAAAGGCTTGAGTAAAAAGTGGCTATCCAGCTCAGAAGCAACAAAGTCCACATGGAAGAAACACACTAGTCTGTGTGACCACGAGGTGTTGAGGGATCTGGTGTCAGGCATCAAAGAACTAAAATTATATCATTATAAATAGGGGGCAGTACAGATTGGGACGCAAAGCCCATCAATAGGTGAAGCGACATCCTCTTACAGAGGGGTTGCAGGGAGGAGATGAGCCAGTTAAAGTACAGTGTAGTAACAATGAAATCTGTATCTTTCCTCTAGTTCTCAGATGCTTCCTCCCACCCACTATCATGCTCCCAGTTCTACCAGACAAGTCTGGCTAGAACAGGTGATGTACGCTGAAGCCGGGAACATGGGGAATTTAAGATAGATATTCCCTCAGGATGAGTGATGGGAGTGGTGATACTGGGAGGGTGGTGAGATGGTGGAATAGAGGAGGGGGGGGGGAACCAATTTCAGAGATCTACATATAGCTTCCTCTCTAGGGAAGGGCAATGGGGAGGTGAATGAAGGGACACTTTGGACAGTGTACTATATGAAATAGCAATTTGTACACTATTAAAGGTTCGGTGGGGTGTGGAGGGAGAAAGGGAAATAGGGGAGCTGGAACTGGGGGCCTAAGTGGAGGAAGGATGTTTTGAGAGTGATGATGACAACAAGTGTGCAAATGAGGCCTGCAAACAATTGATATATGTATGGATTGTGAGGAGCTTATACCAAGGGTTCAAGTGGAAAATGTTTGGAAATGAATGTGACAACATGTGTGCAAATGTGCTTGACACAGATGATGTATTGCATGTTATAGTAGCTGTACGAGTCCCCAATAAAATTATTTTAAAAAATATATAATTTAAAAGGAATACATTTTAGGATGCCATCATTTTTATGTGAACCGTGAACACGTTAATAATATGCATTGTGTACTATATGTTTAGTGTTCCAAGAAATCTACTTCTTTACCTTTTTGCCCACATATAGTCTATTTGTAATCACTTCAAAACAAAATGACATTGAAATGATAGTTGATGTAGGGGAACAATAGTGGATGCTAGCTGTTTCCTCACCTGTATTGATGGGTGTTGAGTCCAATGGCTTTGTAAAGCAAGTTTATCTGACAGAAAGTGTAAACTGTATGGAAACTAAAAATTAGGACTAAAAGCTTTTTCTTAAATAAAAGATAAAAATACAATAACAACTTCAGATTGAAGCACACACAGTGTACTGATAAAATATTACTTTTACTTGTATCCATTTGCTTTCCTCTTTCCAGTTCTCCAAAACCTATGGTCCTGTGTTCACTCTATATATGGGCATGAAGCCCACCGTGGTGCTGCATGGCTATGAAGCAGTGAAGGAAGCCTTGGTTGATCTGGGAGAGGAATTTTCTGGAAGAGGCAGCACTCCATTGTTTGACATATCGAATAAAGGATTTGGTAGGTGTGGGAAAGGAGGTTGAACTAATAGTTGGCCCATCTATGGTGGTTCCAAAGTCACATCCTCTTCCTTATGGAAGATCTCTTCCTAGTTTCTGTTAGTCCTCCTGACAGGAGTTGCTTTCAGCAATGGAAAGACATGGAAGGACATGCGACGCTTCTCTTTTATGACCCTTCGGAATTTGGGGATGGGGAAAAGGAGTATTGAGGACAACATTCAGAAGCAATGTCATACCCTTGTGGAGGATTTGAGAAAAACCAAGGGTAGGTGACTTTTTGCTCTGTTATTTTGACTATCAATAGACCTCTGTCCTCTCTAATGGAGTTCTTGAAAACATGTCAATGGTCCGGACTTTATGCTGGAGTATTGTAGAGAGTGATTTAAGTGAATGAAGTATTTGTGTCTTTATAATTGTATGTATGCATGCACGATTATGTACACAGTATGAGTATGAAAGTGCTTTTTGTCCCAGACTTGGTTTTGTTTCCATAAGAAAATTCTGGCGGTGGTAGTATTTTTTTCAGTCTAATTTACTCAGCATCAAAAACAGATGCTTTTGCCTTTTTCCAAATATGAATCACTTGCTGTAGAATACTCGTCAAAGAGACGGTGTGAGTGACCCCATCACATCCATATGGAGCCTGACCACATGTCCTTTGAGCTTATTCTCTGTTGACTGTATGGGTATGGTCACTTGCTATGGGTGGTCTGGCCAAGACTCACACCTGAAGGTGTGACCAGCAATGATAATCATCTATGGTTTTAACTGTCTAGAACAGAGGATAGGCAAACTGTTGAGGTGAAAGCTAATCCTGTCCCTCACCACATTTTAAAATTTATTCAAGAGTCATACATATATTTTTTACAAACAAATGAAGTCACCATTATCTGAAAAATAGTCTTTGACATTTTTCAATTGTGCTTCAGAGCCACATGTACATACTAAAAGAACTGCATATGACATTTCCTACCACTAGAGTCTAATATTACTCCTCCATAAGTAAGTTTGTTCGACTACCAAAGCCCATGTCTTTCAGAGTGACTTCAGGTCACTTTTTCAGATTTTTTTCCTGGAAGGCAAGGTATACAAAAGAACTCTCTATCAAAGAACTGGGCCTGTGTGTCTCTATAAAGCGAAGCATAGAGACTTGCAGCTTATTGCCCCAGGTGCAGGCTTGTACTCCAAGAACTGGACAAAATTCAACATGCATTCCCCTCCCTGGCAGTAATGAGTGGGTTAAACAAGGCCCTGCCCTTTGTCTGACAATTTCTGTTGTGTCTTAATGCATGAAGACACTACTACCAGCCTGTGAAGCCCCTTCATGCAACTGAGGGTCCAGTGCTTCACCACCTATAACTTCTCTTGGCTGTCCACTGCCTTTGGTATCTCAACAGATGTCCAAAGTTACTAGGGAACACAGTTCTATAGAAATGAGCAATGGCTGAAAAAACTGCCAGAGGCTCTGAAATAGACCAAGTACCAGCACCGGACACAACACAATGCCTATCAATTATTGATCCCAGGGGCACAGAAATCCATGAGAACTAAAAAATCTGGCCAAGATGAGAAATGCCCCCTGTCAATGTGTGTGAGCTCGGTAAATTTCCTGTAGCTTCTGTTACAGAACTGAGACCCTGGGAACAACATTATCTCTATCTCTCATGGACATGGCAAACACTCCTTAGAAGTGTGACATTTTGGATCCTTGGGTGAAAGGTAATCTATCCAAGTGAGGAGCCAATGTGTAAAGGAACTCCAATTTAAAGTCTGCGGAGCATTGTGGTTCCAAACTTGGCTTCCACTGGCCTCCTTTTGGGGAAAATCATCACAAGATTATAGCTGTGAGGAAAACCAGAATTTTATTAAGCAAATACAGCAAAGAGAAAAGCGAGATGGGGAGTAAACTGACACACTACTAAGGCTTCTGACCAAAGCCCCCGAACCATACACATTTGGTTCTTACAGCAATGAGATATCAATAGTAACTTCTGCAAGGCCTTTGTCAAAGACTTGTGATGAAGAGAAGGGGGTATGCTTGGGAACCATTAGGTCAGAATTGGGGAGGGCAAGGAAGAGGGCTGTCCTCCATTTGCATATCTTGGTCTAGAGAGGAAGCTTCCTTCTGTCTCCCCATATCCTTTGTACACATTTTCTCTTCACCTGTCCTAGGTATATGCTCCTGTCTATTTGATGTATATCACTGTGCAGACATTTCCTTCACCTATCTTCCATTTCCTTCATCTACCTTCCTCCTATGTAACCTACTGTTCCCTGCCCTTCTGTATTACTAAGGTTTCTCAGGGCTACTGCTATTTCCTATTTTCTTGGGACTTCACTTTGGCAACTTGAGGGTCAAAACATGAATCAGGGTTACTCAAGATGGCATTTGGACTAATTCTAAGGCTTAGGATTAAACTGAGACTCTATCAGGGGTGCCTTTGATTTTAGGCACTAACTCATCTTCTGCAGAGGGCCTACAGGGACAGGCCCCCTGGTATAGTGAACCTGGAGGACCACTCTTATATGGGGCCAGTGCGTTAGACTAGAGAAAAAAATTCATAAGCACCCATAGGTATATAAGGAAGAGGTTTATAAACAAGAGAAAAGGAACATTGAGAAAGCATCCCAACCCAGTCCAGTCCAAATCCACAAGTATGATATTAGCCCATATGTCCAATTCCAAATTATACAATCTTCTTCAGATTCACAAGGCACATGCAATGACATAAAATGGAGAACAATCACAGGGCAGTGGGAAGAAAGTCAGGATCTAGTGGCTTCTAAGCATCTGAACACTGGCAGGGGTCTCTTTGTGGCTTCTCAAGCATCTCTGCACTGGCAGGAGTCTCTATGTAGCTTTTCTGGCTACAGAAACCTGGTCCTATAAGGGTAAGACTATGTGGTTTCTACTCTGGAGATGTCTCACAGGGAGTCAGCCTTGTGTCTTATCACTAGAGCATCTCCAAGGGGCTGGGTAGTGAGACTCTCACCTCCAATGGGAAAATACAGCCAGACTTCCCAGAATTCTCAGGAGAAAATCAAGCCCCCAAAGAGGTCTCATTGGATATCTCCATATTAACAGACTAGACTCCACCCCTACACTCTTAATCCTCAAATCGACACCAGATTAGTTGACTGCCACAGACCACCCCTTTGTCAATTTGACACTTTCACACAACTCTGTAACCATACATAATTTTCAAACAAACAATAAAATCATATATGTATCTAACAGGATAAATCTAAAATGCATACAATTCAACATATGTCACCCTCATTTAAAAATAACATTCTTTAAGTGAACAAAACAAAAAAATATCCTATGCCTTACAATTGTAGTTAGGTAACACCCACACCTCAATCCTATAATACTATGAATATATATTCCCCCACCTATGAGAGTTTGTAAGCCAAACACTCGGTGCCTTTATTCCTCCATTTTGGCCATCCAATTTCTTTCTTGCCCACTTACATCAACCCAGTGCTCTGAGGAAACAATCATGTTTTTCAACGTGAAGAATCTTCATTCCATTTGGCACCTTGTGAAGTCTGCATCCAAAAGCGAAGTCAAATCAGGACAGACCAGCCATGAAGTCAGCAGCAACATGCACCAGTTCACAGGCTCAAGTAACTTCTCTTCATCTGGTCAGGTTCTGGTCAACTCAATGTGGGCTGTCTCACTTAGCCTCACCAGGTTTTCCATTGATCACTTTGCCTTAGACCATGGCCCCATCACAATTTGTCAACAAGCCCAGCCCTCTCATGCTAGGTCATGAACTTCAGACCAGTCAACCTGTTCTCATCTTTTCTTTTTCCTGTGAACTAAGTCCATGGATGTCAGTGGCCAAAGTCAACCTATTTCTTTATTGCTGCATTTCTCCCACTTTCACTCAAAGAGTTGATCCAGGTGGCCACCTAGCAAGCATTTAAACCTGCCACAGGCTTAAAACATTCAGTCTTAGAGAGGAGTCTTCGTCATGGCCCCAGATTCTTTCCAGTTTCTGAAAATAAACACTAGTTCAAGATTTCCAAAGAAACAGAGTTCCTCCTTCTTCATTCAGTCAATCTGGCCCTTAGGCAGATCTCTCACAATGCAAACATCCTGAGTACTCCAACACACTGGGTGGGGCTATTCTCTTCACAGACTTCTTTCTAGGTATGACCTAAACCCATCTAAAGATCACGTTAATCTCTTTAGGCAAGTGGATTCACAAGCCCTTTATTTTATTTTTTAAATCCTTTTATTGAGGGCTCAGACAACTCTTATCACAATCCACACATAGGTCCATTGTGTGTCAAGCACATCCGCTGTCCTCATCATTCTCACAGCATTTGTTCTCCATCTAAGTCTTTGGCATTGGCTCCTCATTTTATCCCTCCCTCCCCGTACCCCCCCATAAATCCTTGATAATTTATAAATTATTATTACTTTATCATATCATACACTGTCTGACGACTCCCTTCACCCACCTTCCTGCTGTTCTTACCCCAGGGAGGAAGTTATATGCAGATCTCTGTAATTGATTCCCCCTTTCTACCTCACCCTCCCTCCACCCTCCCAGTACTGCCACTCTCATGACTGGTCCTGAAGGGATCATCGGTCCTGGATTCCCTATGTCTCCTATCTGTGCCAGTGTATATCCTCTGGTGCAGCCAAACTTGTAAGGTAGAACCGGGATCATGACAGTGGGAAGGAGGTAGTATTAAAGAGCTAGAGGAAAGTTGTATGTGTCATCATTGTTACACTGCAACCTAACTAGCTTATCTCCTCCCTGCGACCCCTTTGTAAGGAGAAGTCTGTTGCCTACAGATGGACTTTGGGTCCCCAACCTGCACCCTCTCCCCCATTTACGCAAATAAAATTTTTAGTTCTTTGATCCCTCTTATTCCTCGTGGTCACACAGGCTGGTGTACTTCTTCCACGTGGACTTTGTTACTTCTGAGCTAGATGACTGCTTGTTTGTCTTCAAGCCTTTAAGATCCCAGACACTATATCTTTTGATAGCTGGGCACCACCAGCTTTCTTCACCACATTTTCTTATGCATATATTTGTCTTCAGTTATCCCAAAAGGGCAGGCTGGCACATCATGATATCATTTTGTGTTCTTTGATGTCTGATTCTTGGTCCTTCTGATCCCTCGTGGTCACAGGCTGGAGTGCTTCTTCCATGTGGACCTTGTTGGTTCTGAGCTAGATGGCTACTTGTTTGACTTTAATCCTTTAAAACTCTAGATGCAATATCTTTTGGTAGGTGGGCACCATCAGTTTTCTTCACCAAAGTTCCCTATATTCATAATTCTCCAAATAATTTCTATCAATCATTATGTCAATAATAATAATCAGAGGAAATCAGTATAAACAAAGTGGAATCAGATATTAAACTCGATTCTTAAAATGGTCAAATTCAATCCTAATTTATCTTATCTGACTCCTTATCTAAACTGTTCTATTTGCACAAAATATGGGATTAGGTCTCTGAAGGCATCAAATCAGGTGCATGCTTTCTGTCAGGCATTTTTTCCTTCTAAGTGTCAGCCATTTTCCTTAAGCAGCATTGTTTCTGAGAAATTCAAATGGTGATTTCTACCCCTGCACTCAAAACATACATTAGCATTCATTTTTGCATTTCACACAAGAATACCCAAAGACAGCATCCAGACAAAATAATCAAAACTTTAACTTCCCATATTGTTTCCAGAAAACAATTCTGTAAACAGCAAGGACATATCTGACTTCTGGCTAGCCGAAGAAGAAATACTACCATGAGGCAGAAGTCAAACAAACATCTGCTTTCCATCTTTATGGTTTGTTTCCCCAGTACCCCACTTCCAAGATACCACAATGTGTTAGTCCACGTAGACTAGAGAAATAAATTCATAAGCACACATATGCAAATAAGGGAGGGGTTTATGTACAAGAGGAATGGAACATTGAGAAGACATCCCAACCCAGTCCAGAGCAAGCCCACAAATCTGATATTGGCCCATAAGTCCGATACCATAAAGTCTTCAGATTAGGTGACTGTCACAGGCCAGTATAAGCATGCTCCCACTACTGCATGAATTTAGCATGATGGTCATCCTTTACCTATGATGTGTGTCTCGCTCTTCTCTTTCACCCATAGTTTTTCAGTAATTAAAAAAAATTAAACAGTTTTATCAGGGGGCTCTTAAAGTTCTTATCACAATCCATCCATTGTGTCAGGCACATTTTTAAATTTTTCGCCATCATCATTTTCAAAGCATTTTCATTCGACGTGAGCCCTTGACATGGGCTCCTCATTTCCCCCTCCCTCCACCTTCCCTGCCTTATGAACCCTTGATAAATTATAGATTACTATTTTCATTTTCTATATTGCCCTGTGTCTCCCTTCACCCATTTTTTCTGCATTCATCCCCTTAGGAGGGGGTTATATGTCTATCCTTGGGATAGATTTCCCCTTTCCTCTCCTCCCCTTATCCTCTTGATATATCTACTCTCATTATTGGTCCTGAGGGGTTTGTCTATCTTGGATTACCTGTGTTGAGAGTTCTTATCTGTAGCAGTGTACGTGTTCTGGTCTAGTCAGATTTGTAAGGTAGAATTGAGGTCATGATAGTTGGGGGTAGGAACCAGAGGAAAGTTGTATGCTTCATTGATGCTGCACTGCACCATGTTTCATTGATGCTATACTGCACCTTGACAGATTTATCACTTCCTGTGACCTTCTGTTAGGGAATGTGCAATTGTCTACAGATGGACTTTGGGTCTCCACTCTGCACCTCCCCACCCCCCACCCTCCATCCCCCAGCCCCCACCCCCCAATTCACATTGGTACAATTTTGTTCTGGGTCTTAGATGCCTGATCTCAACAGCACCTCATGATCACACAAGCCGGTGTACTCCTTCCACGTGGACTTTGTTGCTTCTCAGTTAGAGGGCTGCTTGTTTATCATCAAACTTTTAAGATTCCAGATGCTATATCTTTTGATAACCAGGCACCATCAACTTTCTTCACCACATTTGCTTGTGCACCCGCTATGTCTTCGGCGGTCCTGTTAGGAAGGTGAGCATCACAGAATGCCGGATTATTAGAAGAACGTGCTCTTGTGCTGAGGGAGTACTTGAGTTGAGGCTCAATATTCAGTACTGTGTTTTATTACCAGCTCAACCATGATGCTTACTGATGTAAGAAATCAGCCAGACTGTGGAGAAGCATCAACTTCTTTAACTGTTGGCCTTCCCTGCAAAGTTGTTTTCACCACCTCATCATGCCTACTGGACCTTTGGAGGCTCTCCTTTTCAAGCTAATAATTTTATCCATCGACCCATTTTCTTTTTTTTTTCCATAGACCCATTTTCTAACTGACTCCATTTTCTACTTTTTATATAGTAGACTATGTTCTTGCTCATTTGGCGAATTATTTGCTTGGGAGTGATCTTTTGTGGAGGAATGTATTGCTTTTGCAAACCCTGGCTGGATATCTCCAATACCCAGGCCCAAGTTATAATGCAGGAGATTGGAGATAAGATTTCATGGGCCATGTAAACATGTTTGGGTGAAGTGTTAGAATAAGCAAGTCCTCCATAGGGCCCTTCCATCACCTCTCCCAGACCAGCTTGCCCCCGAAATACAAGGAAAGTCAACAGGACTGACCACAGGGAACATATTATTGCTTATGCTGTTGTGAGGGTTCATCGAGTTGCTTTCAACTCATAGCAGCCTGATGTGCAACAGAAGGAAACTGGCGCGTCTTGTCTGTCCTTAGGACTGCTTCTATGTTTAAGGCCCTCCGAGCATCCATGGTGTCGACCCATCTTGCCAAAGGTCCTTCTCTTTTTTTGTTGCCCCTTCCCTTCACCAACCAAGCATGATGCCCTTCTCCAGGGACGGGTCTCCCCTGACAACAGGTCCACAGTGCATGAGACGAAGCCGCTTCATCCTTGGAGCCGAATGGTTGTATTTCTTTGAAGGCAAGTGGGTTTGTTTGTCTTGGTAGTCCATGGTGCTTTCCTCACCAGCTTTCACATGTAAATGAGGCGATTCAAAATACCATGACTTAGATCAGGCACAGGATAGTCCTCGAAGAAATAGCTTTTCTTTCCTCTTTTTCTTAAAAAGAGGTTTTGTGCAGCATTTTTACCCAATGCAATGCATTCTTTGAAGTCCTCGGCAACATCAGCTTTTTCTTCATTAACCATAATTATCCATAATGTTTTCTACTGGTCTAGTTGTAAAGATTGTGGTTTTCTTTACTTTGAGTTCTAATCCGAACCGAAGGCTGCAATTCTAGGTCTTCGTTAACAGTGTTTCAAATCCTCTTCACATTCCAGTAGGAAGAATTGGGTCATTTGCCAGGAATGGTATCCTTTATTCCAAATCTTCTTCTGAATCCAGCCTGAACATCCTGAGGCTCCCAATCAATTTACTGTTGCAAATGTTGCTGGATGATCTTCAGAAACATGTTTCTTGCATGTGATATTAATGATATTGTTCTATAAGTTTAATATGCAATTGGGTCACTTTTCTTTAGAATGTTCAAATATGGATGTATTCCAGTCAGTCGACCAAGCAGCTGTCTTTCAAGCTTCCTAGCATAGATAAGTAAGTACTAATCATACCTTCTTCATCAGCTAGTTGAAACATTTCAAGTGGTATTCCACTAATTCCTGGAGTCTTGTTTTTAGATAATACTTTGTCATTGCAGCTTGAACTTCCTTCAATGCCGTTGACTCTTCCTCATATGCTACCTCTTGAAATGGTGGGATGTTGACTAACACTTTTCTGTTGCAATGATTCTATATATCCTTTCTATTTTTTCTTGCTGTGTCCTGCATGTTTCAATATTATGTCCGTGGAATCTTTCAAGGTTGAAACTTGAGACTTGAATTTTTTCTCGAGGTCCTTCAGTTCAAGATATATTCTGCTTCTTCTTCCTTTCTGTTTTTCTAAATCTAGGTCTATGCATATTCTATTATGATATTTTTCTTTGTTTTCTTGAGCTGTCATTTCAAATGATCTGTTCAGCTATTTGACTTCATATTTCTTCTATGTGCCTTAGAAACTCTATAATTAAGAGCAAGTTTCAGGGTCTCTTCTGACATCTACTTTGATCATTTCTGAATTGCCTTTTTCTGAATTTTTGTTCTCTCTATGTTGTTCTTATAATCCCCACAGGTCATGAGGTCTTTTGTCATTAGTGTTCAATACACCAAATCTGTTCTTAAGATGGTCTCAAAATTGAGATGAGATAGACTCTCATGTCTATCCCAATGGGAGTAGTATCAGAGGATGCCTCCCTTAGGTTGGAAGGCACTAGAAATAGGCCTGAAGAAGAATTATGTTTTTGGACTGAGCCCCGGTGGCATAGTGGTTGAGAGCGGGACTGCGGCCCACCGAGTTGGAGGTTCAAATCCAGCAGCGCTCTCCAGGACCAAGGTTGGGCCTCCTACTCCCACCACCAGGGGGCAGTGATGCCCCCCCCAAAAGAGTTACTTTTTCCCTTAGAGTTTCAGGTTCAGCTTTATTACTTAATAGAAGTTCAATCTCTGGAACATTAAAAACACAAGTTGCAAATATTTCACATCCTCTGAAAAGCATTTCCAAGTCAAAAGTGAAAAGTATGTACATTATATATAACCAGTTTGCTTCAAATTCCATCTGGTCTATTCAATAGCATCAAACTTGTTTGATTCTTCAAAATCTTCTGTTAAATCTACAAACCTTTTTTCTCTGGTGGAGGAAGGAATCGAAATCCCCATTGCTTTTCAAACTCCATATATGCTTACAATATCTCTGGGACTCACTTGCTGTGCAAGTTCTTTTAGATTATTGGTCACTTGTTCAGCATGATATATTTCTCTATATGAGGAACCTAAATGGCAGATCATGTTGGGAGGGGGTGCTCTGGTGTTCATTCTGAGCTTCCCGGAGCCCCCTAAGCAATTTGGTGGTCTTATCAAGTTTCTCTGAAATAATTCAGCTTCTTTGGTGTCAAACACTTCAACTGGCATGCCAAAGTTTGTGAGTGATTTCAGTGTTGTGGTTCTATTTCTGCAACCTCCATCTCTTTTGATATGTCAAGTGTCCTCGTTTGGTCTTCATCTTCACATGAGGACATCTCTAATTCTGTACGGTCCTAGAAAATCCTCCTCTTATTAAAGCATCCAATAAACCATCAGCCATAGCATGTAGATAATCTTGACATGCAGCCAAAAGTTCATGAACATTGAAATCGTTTGGAAATTCAGTCTTCCCCATAGACTGAATGGATTGACTCAGAATCTTCTTTCCTAATATTTGCAAATAACAATTATATGTGGTGCAAAAGAACTATGGAGTTTTTAGTTCAAGTGTAACACTGGGGTTACTTTATTCCTTTTATCCTCTTTGAACTCCTGTAAAGCATTCACTCCAGAATGAAATCTTCCAGTGGTCATCCCTAGTTTTACAGGACTGGTTCTCTGGCCACAGGATCCACAGGATGAAGAAGTCCCAATGTTGTTCTGTCTGGTTTTATTCTTTCGAACTCACACTAACTATTAACAAGCCGCCTGGTCAGTTTTTCTTCAGACTTCTTAATGACATGGTCAATGTGCTCTTATTCTCTTGCTAAACTATTGCTTTTATATTTATCCTCAAAGATGTCTCTGTCTGTGTTAGGATTTTCTAGAGAAATGAAACCAGAACACAAATAATTATATATATATATAAACACTATATATATATATATATATATATATATATATATATATATACAGCAAACACTAAGGCAGGTCACCAACAGTCAGCCAGATGAAAGCGTCTGACAGTCCCCAGCTCAAGAGACGTGTATTCCAGTTGTGTGGAAAATCAGGGCTTGAAGGAACCTAAACTCACGGAAACACAGTCCACGGATTAGTTGTCCCATAGGTAGTGTAATTTGCAATTCGAGCACAGTGCAAAGAAGGCAGCTGACTGGTCCTAAGATCCAAGAACAAGATCAAGAAAGGTGAAGTTCACAGAGCCATTTATATCTCCGCTCTTCAATTGATGTCACATGTGTTCTTTGGCCATGTTGGCACAACGAACCTACCCATCACAACCCACCCTTGCCAACTTGGCACCTGTACACAAATCTTTAGCCATACATAATTTTCAGACATCAATGAAATCAAATTTATACTTAGCATCAAACATCTATCATACATATACATGAGAACACACTGTCCAATTGTATCTGATATATCATACATGAACAGAGAAAAGATATTCAATAAGCTCATATAAAGAAAATACACTAACAATCACAAACCCCACTTTTGCAATTGACCACATGATCCTAACTGATAGGTAGAACTACCTTCTTCTAATATCCATTCTGCATTACCTTTGCCCTCAGCAATTACCTCAGCTGATTGTGGGTTTTTGCCTGTTTTTTTTTGGCCTGGTTGCATTTTTTTTTTGCCCAGACTTTCATTCCTGAGGGATCTAGGTCATCAGATGTCCTGATAGCACTAAGAGTATACCTAATGGATCTCTTGGATTCCAGACATATTCTTCTTTACCCCCATTATGCAACACCAGTCCAATTTCTTCCTGGTAATCAGGGTCAATCACTCCACTCAGTACAGTGGCACTCTTCCTGACCTATTGATCTAAAGGCATGAGAAGCCCAAAATGACCATGGGGCATTCTCAGCTGCCAGTTCAGTGGAATCCATGCTGTGTTTCCAGGTGGGAAAATTCCTTCCTTCAGGACCAGGATCTCTAGGCCTGAGTGCATAGAGTTGCTGGGGCAGGAAGCAAAAATGCTGCTGGTGGGTCACTGGGAGCCAGCCAGATGACAGGGTCTGACAGTCCCCAGCTCAAGAGATGTATATTCCAGTAGCATGGCAAAGCAGGGCTTGAGGGAACCTCAACTCACAGTGACATTATCCCCAGATTAGGTGTCCCATGGGTAGTGTAAGTTGCAAATCAAGGCACAGGACAAACAAGGCAGCCGATAGGTCCAAAGATTCAAGAGCAAGAAAGAAAGGCGAGACTTTCTGAGCCATTTATATCTCCGCCCTTCCATTGATCTCACATGTGTTCATTGGCCATGTTGTCACAACAAACCTGTCTATCTTCTTTGGCTATGTTAGCACAATAAACCTACCTATCACACCATCCTTTTTGACTTAGTAGGCAATGCCATTTTTCTTGACTGTGTTATTCTCAGCATAGTAAACTACATGATTTTCTAGTGCAAAATGACCAGTGACAGTTCTTTTCAGTTCACTAACCTTTAGGATCTATACTGATCTATATTAATTCAGTTTCATTCTCTTGACAGCTTCTAATTTACCTGGATTCATACTTCAAACATTCTGAGTTCTATTAGATTTTTTTTTGCAGCTGTTTCATCCTACTTTGAGTTGTGCCCCAATAGCAAATAAAGATCCCGTAGGCTCCACTCCTATAGGCTTTACTTCAATAAAATCACTGTGATTGAACATACTTTGAGAAATGAATTCTTCTTCAGGCATATTCAAGTATCTTTGAACTCAAATGGCCCATCTGTTGACGCTATCTCCAACAATGTTCTGTTTCCATTCATTAGCCTTTCAGAGTCTGACAATATTGCTAAGTTATGCATAAAGTTTTCAGTGGCTACTTCCTCTGAAGTGGACAGTCAAGTCCTTCTTTGTAGTCTGTTCCTGGTCTGGAATTGGCAAATTGGTTGTCTTTGTTTTATGCTCAAGCAACTCTATTGCTGAAAACCTTAGGTGCTGCCACAATGAAATTTGTGTTAGAGAATTAAAATGTACCAATAGAAAATACCACAGACTGATCAAGCACCATGGCCAGTGTGTGCAGAGTCATGCTCAAGACATTGGAATGCAGGAGCAGATTTACAAATTTGAGGTGATGTCTTCTGCTTAAGAGAAATAGTTGGCATCATCTTACTGTATGGTCATGTACATGGAGTAGGAGAATTTGACAAAACTTCACAAATGGATATGAAAAGTTGTTGCTACTTGCGCAGCTCCTGGAGCACTGGAGGAAAGTCGGTGGGGGTGAAAGAAAGACAGGAAGCTGAGGCCAGGTAGATCCTTTTATCCTGATGAGGGAGAAGACAGCCCAGCAATTACAGCACACTTATTTATATAGGCAAGGCATAAGGAATTTAATCATCAGCTCAAGGTGGGAGTGAATGGGTAGTATAGCTGATCTTCTACAGAACGTTGTGCTTCAGCAGTTTTGCAGGAAGCAAGAGGGGAAGTGTCAACATGATCTTAGGTGAAGGCCATGTCATGTAAAGTGTCAGCTACTTGTACTCTCAGTACCTTCCCACAGGGTCTCACCTCAGCCATGGAAAGGAATGGTTCTGTCCTACTTGCCCAAGGAGTAGACAGTTTTGTCTCAACACAAGATTGTATAAAGTTCTAAAGGACTAACCTCTAAATAGTGTAGAAGGTCTTCTAAATGTTCTTAGGTGCACAACTGTAGAATCATTATACTGAGCAATAAATCTAACTGGAGAAAACAATACTTATATAAAAAAACAAACTACAAAGTACTACTAAAAGAAATCTACATAAATGGAAAAAATATATGCCCATGGATAGGAAGATTTAGTTTTTTTAAAAATGTCAACATCGCCCAAAGCAATTGATAAATAATATAACCTGATTTACACCCAAGCATCATATTTAAAAGAGACAAAAAAACTAATTACAAATTCCAGATGGAAAAGAAAGTAGTGGATAAACAATGCATTGCTAAAGAACAATAAAGCAGGAGGCCTCTTACTTCCTAATTTCAAACCCTCTTATACAAACAGATAGCTTTCACAGTCTGATAATGGTACAACTCCAAACAGATGGAAAAGTCTTGATGATCCAGATGGCAAATCATCCACCCATGAAGCTGATATTTAACAAATGGCTGAAGCACATTATTAAAGTGAAAACTCATGCAAGAAGAGATAGTGTCCTTAAATACAGTGCTGGCAAATAACCATTTGCATAAAAACGAAACTGTGCCCATGTTTCACACAACACACCAGAACAAACTCAAGATGAGCCAAAGACCTCAATGCAAAAATCTAGAACTATAAAGATCATCAATGAAGCAACGGGGATTAACCAAAAGCCCTATTACAAACCTAACTGAAAGCACACAAGCAGAAGAAGATGACTGGAACTTCCTAAAAGTTAGACAGGCATCTCAATGGATTTCACCAAGAGAGTAAAAAGAGAGTCTCCAGACTGGAGGATAAAAATAGTTAGCAATAGCTTATTAGACAAGGGACTAGTTCTTGAAGTTCATGGAAAATTTCAATCTTAGAAAACAAATCATTAAAAATTAGGTCTCCCTCACTGCCATTGAGTTGGGGCTGACTCCTAGTGACTCTGTGAGTTTCTGAGACTGCAACTTTTCTGTTTATAGAAGAAAACCCTGCCCTTCTCCCAAGGTGGTTACCAACGTTGGACTTTACAGGTTTCAGCCCAATTCATAGAGGACACGAAAAGATGCTTCACCATTGAAAACATTCAGATGGCTAAGGAACATATGAAGAAATGCTTGTGATCACTAGTTATTAGAAGAATACAAATCAAAACAACAATGAGATATTACCTCACCCTAACATTAATAGCAAATTTCAAAAAATAGAAAACAACCAAGCTTGTGGGAAAACAGAAAAACAGAAGCATCCATATACTTCTAAGCTGTAAAATGGTGTCACTACTGTTAAAAATGATTTGGTGCTTCCTCAAAAAGTTGGAAATAGAAATTATCATAAGACTCCCAAATCCTTCTACTTTGTTTATACCCCAGAAAAATAAGAGTCAATGCAGGAATAGGTACCCACACACTCATGTGCATCGCAGCACTGTTCATAATAGCAAAAAAAGATAGAAAAAAAACTAATGCCAATCATGGTATGATACATATACACAATAGAATACTATGCAGCACTAAAGAATGATGATGAATTTGTGAAATGTGTCATAATGTGGATGAATCTGAAGGATATTATCTTTTGCAAAACTAGTAAATCTCAAAAGCACAAATGTACAAATAAAGAAAAAATTATACTAAAAGAAATATTCTCTGATAATTACCAGAGGTGAAAAGTAAAAAGGCTGAGCTTGAAGCCATTTGACAGTTGAGGTATCTCTCTATTTTAATAGTATCATTTAAAAAAACTTTTATTGGGGTATATTTCACATATTTTACAATGCATTCATTCAGTCATATAAAGTAGATTTGTGTACTCATCTGTACAATCAATCAGAATATTTTCTTCATATACTCATCATTTCACTTCATTCACTCCTCCATGCCCCTAGGAAATTGTCAACCCAGTTGCTGTCACTATAGATCTATGTATCCTAGATTTTATATGCAGAAAATCATACACGGTCCAACCAGGAAGCAAAGAAACAATAAAACCCAAACAACAATTATGTAATACATAGAAAAGCTTTAATAAAAAGAAGCAGAGTATTAAAAATGCAGACAACCATAAATTGGGTCAAAACAGAGATCAAATGAAAAGACATTACATTTTAACCTAGCTGTATCTGCCACATTTGAGCGCTTGGATGCTGCTTGCATGAGCACCAATTGTTGAGCCAAGCAAAACAAAATTCTTAACAGCATCAACCTTTTCCTTCATTTATGGTGCTATTATCTCTTGGTCCAGTTGCTAGGATTTTGATATTCTTTACATTAAATTGAAATCCATAGCGAAGTCTGCGATCTTTGATCTTCATCACCAAGTGCTTCCAGTCCTCCTCCCTTTCAGCAAGCAAGGCGGTGTCATCTGCATCTCGCAGATTGTGAATAGTCCTTTCTCAAATCCTGATGCCACACTCTTCTTCATATCATCCAGCTTCTCTGGGGACTTCCTTGTTCCTCAACAACTGACTGTTCAGGCAACATTCAGACTGAACGAATATGGTGAGAGGATACAACACTGATACATGTCTTTCCTGATTTTAAACCATGCAGCATTTCCTCCATTTCTTAGCACAAGTGGTTTTGACACAGTTACAAGTTGCTCATGAGCACAACGTGTTCTGGAAATCCCATTCTTGTCAAAGCTATCCAAGTTTTTCCTGGTCCACACAGTTGAATGATTTTGCATAGCTAATAAGACACAGTAAACATCTTTCTGGTGCTCTCCGCTTTGAATCTAGATCTACCCGACAGCAGCAAAAATTTCAGTAAGCTGTTAGGTCATTCCTAAAACCGTTTTCCCAATCGGCGGACTCTGCTTTTGATGAAGTATTGTGGCGTGCATAAGTGTTTTCTTTCTGATAGGTTCCAGTCATCTATTTTGTCTTCCATGTGTATGCTCCCTATTTTATAATTGGTGGTCAGTGAGTGCCCTCAAGCAACATCTTTAAGTTTGTCCCAATTTCCTCACCGATGATACTTACAGATCTGAAGTTTATATTTAAGTCTCTAATTCATCCTGAGTTAATTTTGTGCATGGAGCAAGGTGTGGGTACTATTTATTATTCTGCAGATGGATATTCACTTTTGCCAGTACTATTTGATAAATAGGGTATCCTTTTTCCTTTTAATGTGTTTTGGCCTTTTATTGAAAATCAGTTGCCTATAGGTGGATCCTTTTATTTCTGACTTTTCTGATCTGTTCCATTGATCTGATCCATTATGTCAGTGTCAGGCTGCTTAGGCTAGTTTGGCTGTGTAAAAGGACTTGAAGTGGGGTAGTGCAAGTTCTATTTGTTCTTCTTTTGAGATGTCTTTTGCTTCTCCTGGACCTTTTCCTTTTCTAGATTAAGTTGATGATTAGTTTGCCCATTTCTTTAAGGCTGCAGTTGAAATTTGTTTTGGAATTGTGTTATATTTATAGATTGCTTTAGGTCATATTAAGATTTTCAGGACATTAAGTCCTCCTATACATGAACACCATCTATGCAGGTCTCCTTTGGTGTTTATAATAAAATTCTATAGTTTCTTCTTTAATTTAAATTTCATTTTTATGGGGGGCCTTTATAACTCTTATCAAAATCTATACATATATTCATTTTGTCAGACATATTTTTACATATGCTGCCATCATCTTTTTCAAAACATTTTCTTTCTACTTGAGCCCCTGGCATCAGCTCCTCATCTTCCCCTCCCTCCCTCTCCCATACTCTCTTGATAATTTATAAATTATTCTTTTCCCTCCATTTCGTACACCAACTGTTGTCTCATTTCATCCACTTTTCTCTTGTCCATCCCTCTGTGATGGGGGACATATGTTAATCATTGCGATTGGTTCCCCCTTGTCCCTCCTCCTTACCCTCGTACTATTGCTGGTCCCCTTTTTGGTCCTGAGGGGTTTATCTGTTCTGGATTCCCTGTGTTTGAGCTCTTATCTATACCAGTATACATGTTCTGGTCTAGTCAGATTAATAAGATAGAATTGGGGCCATGGTAGCGGGTGTGGGGAACATTAAAGAACTAGAGAAAGTTTGTGAGTTTCATCCGTGCTGTACTGCAATGACTGGCTCTTCTCTTCCTTGAGGTCGTTCTGACGGGGGGTGTTCACTTGACTATTGATGGGTTTTAGGGCTCCACTCTGCTCTCCCTCTCATTTTCATTGATATACTTTTTGTTTGTTTTGTTTCGACTCTCTGATGCCTGATATCCAATCCCACTGACACTTCATGATCACTCGGGCTGCTGTGCTTCTTCCATGTGGGCTTTGTTCCTTTTTAGCGAGAGGGTTGCTTGTTTATCTTTAGCCAGGCACCATGGGTTTTCTTCACCACATTTGCTCATGCACCCGTTTTGTCTTCAGCAATCATGTAAGGGAAGGCGAACAACCCAGAGTGCCATGTTAGAAGTACAAATTGTTCTTGCATTGAGGGAGTACTTGAGTGGGGGCCCAATGTCCATCTGCTACTCTAATACATATAACCAGGAGAGACAAGAATCAAACCACAACCAGACAACTGTACTCCAATGTTTATCGCAACCCAGTTCACAATAGTAAGGAGTTGGAAACAACCCAAATTTCCATCAACAGATGAGTGGATTAAAGAAATTGTGGTGCAGGGCTGAGCCCCGGTAGCGTCGTGGTTGTGCGCGGGACTGCGGCTCACTGGGACGGAGGTTCAATTCCGGCTCCCAGGAGCAAAGGCTGGGCCTCCTACTCCCACCACCTGAGGGCAGTGATGGCTAAAAAAAAACAAAATTGTGGTACATACATATGATGGAGTACTACGCATCCCTAAAAAACAGTGATGAGTGCACGAACCACAGCTTGCATGAGAAGAACTGGAGGGAATTATGCTAAGCGAAGTAAGCCAAGCACAAAGGGACAATTACAACATGAGGTAACAAAAAAATGCAAAAAGGGGCATATGGGAAAAATGACTAAGTACATACATGGCCAGGGTGAGGTCCAGGTACTACAGCAGGTATACGTATGGCAGTCAAATAATAAGGAGGGGCAAGAGGGGGAGAGAGAGAGAGAGAGAGAGAGAGAGAGAGAGAGAGAGAGAGAGAGAGAGAGAGAGACAGGGGAACAGGGTACTAACTCACCCAAGGAGAGGGCATTATTTATATCTCTACAGGAGAGGGAGAGAGGGGATAGGGACCAGACTTCAACCTGGCTCACCAACACAGGAATGCAATATACAGACATGAACCAGGGAACCAATAGAGAGGTCAACAAGGCTTCCCCCCAATTCCAACTATGTGAGCCCTTCCCCACCCCAGAGGAATGCCCTTCAGAGGACAGTCCTGACCTGCAGCTCAGGAAGTGGGGCATGTCTGATCAGGAGCAAAGGAAGAGGGAAGGAGAGAGCGGAACACACCTTGGCCCACCAAGCCCTGAGGACAATAGTTTAGCTCAGAGCAGCAAAGGCACAGAGGGCATCACAGGGCCAAACCTATCATGAGACAAGACAACGTGTCCCTCACTGACACATAGTGCTAAGGGGACAGCACTGGGGACATGGTATGGGATAAGTGCCCGACATGACGCCACTGCAAGGGGAGCAATGCAACGAAGTTTCCAAGGAGTGCCAAAGGTGGACTTTAGGGAGCAGGGCGTGGCACCCCAGCAGACTCAAGGGGAGAGCACTCATAAAGGTTAACGGACAGATATGGAACTGCTTGGAGGATTTTCATTTTTTGTTGTTGGTTTTTCTTTTTCTTGTTATCTATTTATTTATTTATTTTTGTTTTGTTGAATTAGCTGTCAATTTATTTTTCCTCTTCTTTTTTAGGGTTATGTTTTGCTCTGCTTTGTTTCTGCACGTATTATTACCTATGCATGTCTCTCTGGACAAGATAGGAGGAACAATCCAGAGGAGAGAACAATGGGACCGAGAGTTCCTGGGGGGACAAGGGAGAGGCAGAGATGGGGGAAGAGGAGAGGGCTGCCAACACACCCAGGGACAGTGATCTGAATTGATGAGGAGGAGGGCATAGGATGCAGTTGTCTTTGTACAGGTCTTTTCTTTATTTGGTAAGGTTTATTAGTAGGTATCTTATCTTTTGTGTGGTTATTGAAAATGGTTACTTTTATTTGTTTATTTTTATGTGTTTTCCAGCACTCTCTTTGCTAATATATAAGATCCAATTGCTTTTTGCTTCTAATCTTGTATCCTGCTACTTTACCAAATTCCTCAATTATTTCCAACACATTTTTGTGGAGTCCTTGATGCTCTGTCTATATAAAACTGTATGATCTGCAAATGCTTCTTGTTTGTCCAATTGTATTCCCTTGATTCCTTTTTTTTCTTTAATCATTTTATTGGGGGCTCAAACATCGCTTTTCATCATACATAGTTCAATACATAGTTACATATACTATGCCACGAACCCCCACTTGCCTGCCCTTGTCAACAATCTCCTGACACCTGCCCTCCCACTTGGGCCCTTGCTCTGAGCCTCTCTTCCTTCCCCCTCCATCCTTTTCCCTCCTTCCCTCCAGTCCTCATTACTCTGCAGTCATTACTGTTTTGTCATATCTTACACTGCCTGACATCTCTCCCCTGCCCACTCCTCCTTATGTCTGCCCTCCAGATAGGAGACAGTCTGCAGACCCCCCAGCTGGCTTCCACTCTCCACCCCACCCTCCCTCCATTTATCCGGCAACTCCACTCCCACCAATGACCCCTAGTGGTTCATCCACCCTGAGTTCACTGTGTTTCCAGCTCCCATCTCCGTCAGTGCACCTCCTCCAGTCCAGCTGCAGTTGCAGGGCAGAGTTGGGACCCTGGTGGTTGGGGGAAGGAAATCTTCAGGAAATAGAGGAAAGTTTTATGCTTCATTGCTACTTCACTGCCCCTTGACTGACCCAATTCCTCCCCATGGCTCCCCTGTAAGGGGATGTTCAATTGCCACAAGTGGGCCTTGGGTCCCCACCCTGCTCTCCCCCTCATTCTTATTGATTTATTCCTTGTTCTTTGATCTTTGATGTCTGCTCCCTTCGACCCCACGTGATCACACAGGTTGGTGCACTTCTTCTATGTGGGCTTTGCTGTTTTTACACTGGGTGGCCACTTGTTCACCTTCAAACCTTTAAGATCCCAGCTACTTTATCGTTTAGTGGCTGGGTGCCACTCTTGATTTCTTTTTGATGTCTAGAGGTTCTGGTTAAGATTTTCAGCATGGAAAAAAAAATTCCAGTACAATGTTGAAGATGTGTGGTGATAAGAGCTACTCTTGTCTAGTTTCTGTTTTCAGGGGAATGTTTTCAGTGTTTCCCATTGAGTCTGATTTTGGACATTGATTTTTTTTTCATATGTGACCTTTATTAGTTTGGGGAAATAGTCCTTTTATTTCTCTTTTTTTGATCATCATTATTAGGAATAATTGTTGAATACTCTTAAATGTTTTTCCTCCACACCTATTGATATGAGCACATGGTTCTTATTAATTGTCTTGTTTGGGTGATTACTATCGAGTAATATTCCATTTCTAATATTCAACCATCCTTCCATCCCTAGTATGAATCCCACTTAGTCTTGATATAACCTTTTGATATGCAGTTGGATTCTATTGTCCATAATTTTTTGAGAATATTTGCATCATGTTCATGAGGGATATTGCATTGTACCTTCTGTCTTCGTGGGGTCTTCGTTTGGCTTTTGTATCAGGGTTGTAGTCACTTGATTGAACGTGTTTGGCAGTTTGCTCTCCCTATCTATATTCTGGAATAGACTGTGTAGAATAGGAAAAAGCTCTTTTCTGAGTACATGAAAGAATTTTCCTTTGACACTTTCTGCTTTGGAATTTTCTTGGGGCCTTCTCTATTTATTCTTCTTTTATGGGTCTGTTCAGAATTTCTACCTTCACTTGTGTTAAATTGTGTAGATGGTGCAGCTTCAGATTTTTAGAAACATCTTTAGTTTATCAACTTGGTGAGTACAGTCTTTCCGACCTGGGTCTGTTTACCTCTCTTTAGACAACCTGGTGGCCCCCCGCTCCCAGGAGGTCACCATATTGATGCCAAACTTAGTGCGGACACCCAGTCGCCATAGCACTCTACAGCCCAGCATTCTTGGACTCAGTCATTCCTCCCATCTCAACCTCCTGAGTCGCTGGGACTACAGGTGTGCACCACCATGCTCGGCAGAGTGCAGTCTTTCATAGTGCTGTGCAATTATTCTTTTTATTTCATATGGATTTGCTGTCATTTCACCCTTTTCAGCGGTAATTCTACATACTTGCATCTCCTCTTTCTTCGGTTAAGAGTGCCAGTGGTTTGTCAGTTTTGTTAATCCTTTAAAAAAACCAACTTCTTGTCTTGTTTCCATTGTTTTGAAGTTTTCCAATCAATTTCTTTCCAGGCTAAACTTTATCAGTTCTTCTTTTCCCTGCTATTGGGGTTTTTTGTTGTTGTCTTTGCTCTAGGTGTTGTGTTAAAGTTTTGATTTTGGGTATCCCAACTTGTTCCACTGTTTGCTATAAATTGCCTTTGGTGAACTGGATTAGCTGTGCCACATAGGTTTTAGCATTGCGTGTTTTCCTTATTCTTTGCTTCAAGACATTTCTTAATTTCATCTCTTAGTTGATTTCTTATAGTCATTTAAAAATAGTAAGCTGTTCAATATCTGCAATTTTGTCCTTATGTTCCTGCTTTTTAAAATTGGTAATGGTGATCTGAGAAAATAGGTGGTAGAATCTCAATGTTTTTGAATGTGTTAAGGTTTGCTTTGCGACTCTGTGACTTATTATAGAATATAATGTGCACCGGGGAAGACAGGATAGAGTTCTTTGGTTGGACGGCGTACTCTTTAGATGCCCAGGATGTTGTGCTGGTTAATTATGCTCTTTAGCTCTTTTGTTTCTTTAGTTATTTTCTTCCCTTGTTATCTGTCCTTGAGAGTAGTGTGCTGAAATCTTCTGCTATTATTGTTAAGTCATTTATTTCTGCGGTTAACTCTGTGAGAATTTGACTGAGGTATTTGAGAGACTTTCACTAGGTTCATAGGTATTTATTAATGTTATAGGGTCCTAGCATATTTTCCTTTGATTTTTATGGATTGCCCACTCTTGTCTCTCATTATGTTATTTGCTTTGCAATCTATTTTATTGGTGATCTATTTTACTACACCCACCTATTTATGGTTGCCATGGCATGGTGGCTATTTTGCCAGTCTTTGATCTTTAGTTCATTTATGTCTTTCAGTTTTAAGCTGTGTCTTCTGTCAGCATCATACACATGGGTCTTGTTTTCTAGCCGAGTCTATTACTCTCTCTCTTTTTATTGGGATATTTAATCCATGGACAGGAAGTGTTATTTTTGATATATGTGGATTTGGTGCTGTCAATTTACTGCCTATGTTTGTTTCTTTTTGTGTGTGGTTTTATTGGCGTTTTTGTCTTTCTATTTCTGTGGGGATTTTTTCTTATTGCTCTTGTTTGTTTTTCATTTTATGCATTTCAGTTACTTCATTGAAAGATATATCCCTTAATAGCAAAACATAATCATAGTTGTCAGGTTACCTTTGGCAACAGAATTAATACTCATGTATTCCACTACTGAAATGTATCAGCTGTTCAGAAAACTGAATAATTATCCATAAAAACAGTTTATAAAAGGCAATAATAAGAAATCTATAAGATTAAAAAATAAGGCATGCTGTGGTTCTTTGATGCATTTTTTAGTGTATATTTATCCATAGATTACCATAACATTATACCAAGAGTAAATTTAAATTTGTTTCATCCACTTTGGATTGTCTCAGTCTGCATCATGTGCTAAGTAAGTTTATAAGGTTTTACATTTCCAATCTCCTTGCATTCACTAACTTATATGGAAATTCTAAAACTCTACCTCATCTATTTTATTGTTTTGTAGATGCCTATTTGTTTAAGGTTTTATAAGACATGATATGTATATTTAATGAAAGTATAATCTTCAATTTCTTTAGGTGGGCTAAAGTGCAGGTGATGATAGTTTTATAAAATAGGTCTTAGTAAAACCTGAAGTGTTAAATCTAGCTTGAACTTGAATTATTTATATAAAACAAAATTCCAGTGGTCATTTAGGCCTTCTAATCAATGAAATTAATTTCTTCAGTGGCTAGATTGAGGCAATGGATTCTGTATAAACATGTTTATATTGTGGGCACAAATATTTCCTATTTTCCAGAAAAAAATACTAATTATGGTGAGTATGTCACATTTGACAAGTCTGTATTTTTGCTTTATAAAAAATAACTCCAAATGTAAGTGCAATCTCCAGATATAAATGATGTCCACATGCATGAATTATGTATTTCCATTGTGAGTGTTAAGAAATATTTGTACTGTAGAATACAGTAATTCTTGTTATACCTTAATAGCACATTTTAAGATATTACTTTTAATGAAGGCGTCATAATATAATCAGCACATTTAGAACTCTTAGAGAGAAAGTTAAAAGAGGAACCATAGAGGAGTTTGTTGACATGTTTTTGCTGGGGTAAAATAGATCATAAAAGAACAACTTTACTTAAATTAAGTAGGTTACCCCTTCAGTATCACCTAAATACATTGATCCAAAGTAGAAATTTAGATCAATTTTTAAAAGCATGTCCTCACAGTTTCACCTTTATGCTCATATATTTGATTTGTATGCATCAGAGATAAATTCAAATTTAAATTAACTCTATGACAGCAGAATGTCAAGTAACAAATCTTCCAAAGTCAGAATACTAATCCAGTAGTGATGTTTTCAGGTTATACAGTTTAAATCAATGATAACAGCATGGACTCTGCAGCTTAAGGTTGTAGACAAAGGCTTTAACGTAGAGTTTTTATTGCTGCTGTAATAACCTAATAACCTTATTTAAATAAACAAAACAAAATAAAGTTATCAAAAGTCCACGAAACAAACTTACTGCTAAAATGAACTATTTAAAATATGATTCAAAATCATGTGTACATGACATTTATGGCAGCTACATAATCTCCTGTCAACTTGCAAAGGATGGAGTCTAGCCTGTCACTCAGGTCTCAGCTTACGGACCTCATTTGGAGATGCTAAGGAGATAAACAGCTTGCTGGAGGTGGCACACACACTCCCTCCCTACTAGACATTCCTGTTGACAAGCCACATGGAACCATGCTGATGCAACCTGAGTCCTGGAGCTGGAGGAGCCACATGGAGACCCACATCAGCACTAAAATGCTTCCACTGCCACTGGATCCACAAGACTTTCTACCCACTGGTCTGTGGTCTTCCTGCTCTCATAATTGCATGCACTGTGTGAGTTTGAAGAGGAATTTACAGTCTGGTCCTGGACATATGGGATAATATTGAACTAATGAACTGGGCTGGGCTATCTTCTTAATGTGCAGTTACTCTTTATATAAAGCTCTTTCCTATACACAAATGAGTGTCTATAAATTTTTCCCCTCTAGTTTACCCAGACTAACACAATATAGATGTTAGCGTTTACTTCTGAAGAGAAAAACATAAGTCACCACTGTGTTGAGCAATTTAGATGGGAAGAATAGATATCAAAGCACAGTAACCAGGATTATTTGTAACAACGATATGCAACTTCCTTGCTGAAGTTTCCAAAGACCTAATGTGAAAACCACATGGCATAACTCATTTTTGTAAGACTAGTATTTAAGTTCTACTGCTTAGTTAAAAAGCCAAGAATTTCAAATTAGCGTGATTCAAACATCAGGTCTTATTATCCAGCTGTGGGGCATCCATATGCATATAAGAGAGAGCTTTATATCAAGAAAACGTCCCATCTAGTCAAGTTCACAAGTCCAATATTAACCCACAAATCCAATACTAGTCCAGAAATTCCTCTTCAGACTCACGTAGCAACTCACAATGATGCCCAGTGCAGGAAGATCACAAGCCGATAGATGAAAAGTCTTGAGATCCTGTGGTGGTGGACACATCTCCAGGGCTGCCATCAGCATGGCTCCATGTGGCTTGTCAACAGAAAAATGAAGCAGAGAGAGAGGGTGTGTAGTCTGCCCCCAGAGAGCCACTTATTTCAGTTGCGCCTCCAAATGAGGTCACCAAGCTGTGAGCTGATTGACAGGCTAAACAAGCTCTACTCCTTCACACTTCGTATCCTCAAGTTGACACAAGATTATGTAACTGCCACACCAGTTCAGTCTGTGTTGCTTTACATGGCATATACCTGAGGCAGATCTTGGGTAAGGCAAATTCAAATGCGATTAAACAGAAAATACTGTTTTAGTATTCTAGGTTACTAAAGAAAATATTATGAGAACTACATAGATAATCTAATGAAATAATTAAGATATATATTAGAGGTGGGAAAATACCTTATTTTTAGGCCGTTGCACTTTGTATGTATGTAGTAAATGCCTTTGCCATTCCAGCTTCATTTTCTTTATTTGAAAAAAATTCAGACTTTATTTTTCCAATTTCAGGAGCATCTAAATATTACCCCACCCCCAATTATTTTTTCTACAGGGAGACTATAAACTAATGATGGTCAATTTTACCAATTCAAGAACCATTGCAGGTACTGTTGAAAGTTGGCTATCCAATAGAACTGTGCTTCAACTACCTTGCCATTCATCCAGAAGCAATTCATTTCAACTTCTGAACTTCTGTTTCGGAACACTTGTTTCATGAACATTTCGTGAAACACTTTTATGCAACTTATCGCCAGGAGGTCAAATCTCTCCTGTTGATCTTGGAATGTCTCTGAAGACATTCTCCTGCTTGTGTTTATTGTATGCACTACATGATCATCAGTGCAATCATAACTAATACCCAAACACAGTGCTATATTTTAGGAAATATGATTCTTCAGTGGGAGGCCTTCTGCTGAACCTCTAGTCTTTCAAAATTAATGCTCTTTCTCCTTTTAAATATTAAGCTCTCTTGAATAAATGAGTAAAAGAGTTGTAAAAACTGCCAAGAAATAGCAATTTTGATGTTCCAAGACCCACTGTCCAGTACAATATTTTTCATTCTCTACAGGTCTAAAACTGTGGAAAGTATAGTGGCTTATACGAATCAAGTCATTTGCCAAAGGGACATTCCTCTCTTCCTTAACCGATGTTAAGGCAAAATAGAGGCAACTCAGTTCTGTGACTGCTCCTCACCTCTCTTTAAAGACCTGAACTTTAGTTGCCTGCATTCAGCTTCCGGTAGTTCTAGAGCCTTGTCTTCAGAGTACTCCATTGAGTTTGGGAGGTTTAGGGTTGTTTATGTTTGTTTTTCTTGATTTTTTTTTTTTTGGTCTTTAGGGCATCACCGTGTTTTTCTTGATTTTTTAATTTAATGTAGTTGACTACTGTTTCTGCAACATCATGGTACAGATTTTGGGATATGAACTGCTGGATCTTGTAGAGGTACACAGCTCTGTCTAATGATATGGGAGAGGTCCTTCAGAAGCTGTAAGGTATACAGCTATGAAATGGAGAAAGAGGGAGACAGATGGGTAAACGGGGAATGTGGAGAGGAATTGAATGATAGGCTACGTCTAGATAAGCCAACAGATTTTTTTTTAAATAATGGGAAAATGTATTGATGAGTGGTAATCAGAATTCATGCCTCATGGAAATAGATATACATATTTTATGGTTTTACTTGCATAGATAATTAGTTCACATATTTTTTTAAAAGAAATAAATCATTCAAGGAAGAAACATTACTTTCCTCTAGATATTAATATCAATTCAGAAGTTATCTCTACCAATTGTATTTTCATTTGACTTGTAAGACTTAAAATTATATTTCTCTCAGTAAAATATAGAATTTATTTCCTCTTCTGAGTTCCAAGTAGCTTCTGAGTAGGCCCTATTTATTCCTTTTATTTGGAGAATAATAAATCTTTCCTGTCTTTACCTCCATTTTATGAATGGAAACCCAAGATTTAAGAAATACATAGCAAAGCCAAAGCTGTAGGACCTAACCAACACCCTATTTCCTTTGTCAAGATCTTGGTCTACATGCATGTATCTCTAAGAAGAACTACACACAAAAGAGAACTCAAAAACCATTTTAGGATCCTCAGGAAATTTTAGCATTGCTACCCACCACAATTGACTCCTTCACTTTTAAAGCAAAACTTAGCATAAAGTGAACACACGAATCCCTACAGCCTCTGCAGCCTCTGGCAGTTGGGACTATCACTGAACAATGGTAAACAAACCTCCAAATGAAGATGCTAAACTCCCATTGAATATGCTTGTGTTTAGCAAAGATGGGGCTGTTTTGGCCTAATTTTTAAAGTATGTACATTATATTTTGAAAGCAAGGTGAGATATTGAAATAAAGTCAATCAGGAATTTTCCTTCATCCTCCCTCTGTGACACCTTTCAACCCCTGATTCTTCTCTGAAATTTAATTTCTACATTATAAAATAACATGGCTGCTGATAACTAGCATCTTGCATTTAATGCTTTATCATAACCTTTAATTGCTCATTTTTGCATATTTTCCTTCTCTATGCTTCTACACAGGCTTTTAAAAATCTGTCTTTAAATCATTTTATTGGGGGCTTTTACGACTCTAATCACAATCCATCCATACATCTATTGGGTCAAACAAACTTGTTCATATGTGACCATGATAACTTTCAAAACATTTTTTCTACTTGAGCACTTGGTATCAACTCCTCATATTTTTTCCTCCCTCTCAACTCTCTCCAAAATGAATCCTTGATAATTTATATATATTTTTTCATGTCTTAGATCAACCACTCTCTCCCTTCATCCACTGTTCTGTTGTTTGTTCCCTTGGCGGGGAGGGATTACATGTCGATCATTGTGATGAGTTTTCCCTTTGTCTTCCCCCGCCATGGAAATATATTTATGAGGAAAAAGAACACAGAAAGAGACAACTGGTGGATGGGAAGGGGAAAACAGAAAAGACACAGATGCAGCTTGGGTGTGGATGCTGAAATTCTGTTGCGATGGGAGTGTGGATGCAGATGTGAATGCAGAGAATTGCAACAACAAAAAGCTCTTGTCAGAACCTACTGGCCTGTGTTTATTCCCCGGGGGGTTGTGTATTCCCAGGAGGATGGGAGCACACCAGAAGTGGACACCAGAAAAGGAAGTGGGAGAGAACTAGACCAAATAGTTAGGATATTATCATTGAACAGAAGTACCCAAACCAAATAAAATAAAATAGAGTAAAAACACAAACCTCCTTGTGAGAGAGGATTCCTGCTGATCGGATAATGCTATTTTGTGTACGTGTAGGTTGCCTGGGAGAAGTAGCATGCAGAGAGGTGGGAAGAAAGCATTGGAGAGCAACACAGGAACAGAAGTAGAAGGGGAGAGGGAATGGTACAACTCAAAGCTTGGATACGGATTATGTCTGCCCTAAACTTTCCACACTGCTGGATAGCAGGGCTTCCCGTGGCAAGCGAGGTGGAGGTGTGGCCAGCTATGCTACCTTAGGGAACCTGTGGGAAAGTTGGGGTCTAGAAGCAGATGGTGACTATAGACAAGGAAAGTCATTCATCATAATAGGAGTCTGTCAGGAAGACTTGCTGCGCTGCCACTTTAAAAGATTTAGGTCTACGCAGATTTTAAGTTGAATTTCTCACTGCAGAAAGGTACCTCTCCAAGTGAAATATAAGCCATGTTTGTTATCTGGAAAACATATTCTCCTGTCTCCTCTAATAATATGTTTACACTTCTTCAGCCTTACCCTGTGATCCCAGTTTCATTCTGAAATGTGCTACATGTAATGTGATCTACTCCATACTTTTCAAGGATCATTTGGATTATTCGGACAGGAGGATTTTGTACTGGATGGAAACACTAGATGAAAATATCCTTATTTTGAATTCCCCCTGGGTTCAGGTGAGGTCAAAAATCCTTTCTTCCTGAGAAATCATGTGTTTCTTTCTGCGACAAGGAGAATTTTATAAGGATCAAGCTGCCTACTGAATACAAAAATCTTTCTCAGAACTTAGCATCATCGAGAGAACTCATGGAAATATAGCTATGCCATTATTTCTTTTCAGAAGAAAATGAATTATCTTCACCGGAATATTGAATTATCTTCAAGTTTGTTGGCTTCCTAAAACCAAGGTTCCATAAGCTGTTTTGGTGACTGCCCAAGATTAGAACAAACTTGTAGCACTCAGAGGATTACTGAGACCTTTGTTGAAAGACTTTTTTTTAACTTGTGAGGATCACCCTTCATTCAACACGAAATGGTTTATTAATCTGATAGCTTGTCAGAAATTTTCTAATTTAGAATTTGAGGATGTCTAGTATCATACTTGCCATTAGGAAACATTAAGGTAGGAGAGTTGATGGTTCAGCTGAGATTCTAGATGAAAAAGATGATTGGGATACACAATATATATATGTATATATATATATATATATGATCAGTAAAACTTTACCCAGCACCCAACTGACTTGTTCTGTACTCTCCAAGATAATTTTTGTGTAATCTTAGTGAAGTCACTAAGATGTCTTGTTGCACAATGTAATATCTTTCAACAATATGTTGCATTGATTTCAAGGTTTCCATAGACCTCTGCCTGTCATAAAATCCTGATTCTATTTCTGAAACTGCTCAGTTGAGGTGGAAGCAGTCACAACTAGCTTTGTGTTCTATAGAGGCTTATGAAAACTCCCTTAACCACCTCAGTTTTCAATTACTAACTGAAAATCCAAATAATTGATGCCACCCTGTATTTTAAAGTTGTAGGGAAAATTTCATTTAAAAGATGACGGTTGATACTTTTAGATTATGGAAATAATGCCTGAAAATTGGAAAAGATTATAATTGCTTATAGTGTCTATTTTCCACCTCAAATATTTCTATATGCTTAGAATGTTTCTTTATAGGAATCAGAAGAAGTGTCCTTTCCAGATAGAGATAATTTTTAATCCATTAGCTGGAGAGCAGATTCTGTCAATGAATTGTCATATGATAAATATATCTTCTTTAAACTTCTTTACCTAACATGTGACTCTATTCCTTTTTAGTTCTGCAATATTTTCCCTATGCTCATTGACTATTTCCCAGGAAGTCATAACAGAGTTTTAGAAAATTTTACTGAAGCAAAAAGTGTTATTTTGGATAAAATAAAAGAACACCAAGATTCTTTGGATATTAGCAATCCCCGGGACTTTATAGACTGTTTCCTGATCAAAATGGAGCAGGTAAAATGCTAGCAGTAGGGTAATTAATAATTTACTTATGAATTTTATGATTTTTTAAATAGCTCTACTCACTAAAGAGGTATTATTAGTTAAATATGTGATGCTTCACCAAATCTTTGAGTACTTAAGTTCTTTGGACCATGCAAGATTTAAAGAATGATTTGTTTGAATAAATGAAAGAGTAATTATGAATTAATAAATGAATTGCTGTTCCATTGCCAATAATGAGTTTCTGCATTGAAATGGAAACAACACAACAATTTAACCGACTGCTATTCAGTCAATTTTGTCTCATAGCGACCATATAAGAAAGAGTAGACTTGTTCCTTTGGTTATTTGATCCTGTAAATCTTTATGGGAGCAAAGAGTTTCCTCTTTTCTTTTCACTGAACCTGTCAATGTGATTAGATGCCCAATGTGTGCCCACTATGCAAACTAGAAAACACGGAATGTCATGTCATTAAATTAAGGTGGAAATGACTGCTGTATATAGTGAGAAGTAATATTTCCCATGTGAGGCAGGAGAGGGCACTCCACATGAATTGTATTAGCGTGGGTTGACTAGAGAAACAAATTCATAGACACTCATGTGTAAGACAGAGTTTTATATACAAGAGCAGTTGACTATAGAGAAAACATCCTAGTCCAGTCCAGATCCAGTCCATAAGTCCAATATTAGCCCGTATGTCCAAAACCAATCAGTAAATTCCTCTTCAGACTCACTTATCACTTGCAACTGTGCCAAATGCAAGAAGGTCACACCCAGTGTGTGGAAGAGCTTGTGGATCCAGTGGTGGTGGAAGCATCTTAGCACTGGCGTGGGTCACCACGTGGCTCTTCCAGCTCCAGGGCGCTTGCTGCATCAGCTTAGCTCCATCTAGCTTGTCAACAGGAATGTCTCACAGGTAGTCTGTGTGTCCTGTCTCCAGCAAGCTATGTATCTCCTTAATGCCTGCAAATGAGGTCATCAAGGAGTGGCCTAATTGACAGGTTAACCTCCACCCCTTCATGTTTAATAGTCTCAAGTTGGCACTAGATTAGGTATCTGCCACAGACTGAATGGTTTGTACATTTTTCTATCTCTTTTGTAGAAGATCAGAAGATATTGTTCATTTTTCATTTTTTAATGACTCGGACTTAACAACTGTCTCGACTTTGCACATACAAAACAATCTGAAAGGAAATTAAGATCCTCCATCTTTTCAGATCACTGAAACGTGATTTGATTTAAGGAAAAGTTGATATCATGGGCCCAATTATAGAACTTTGTGTATGAAACTTCAGTAATGACATTAGAAGTCATATCTCAAAAGCTTAATGGAGTAGAAAAATATTTGACAGGAGAATTTTAGTAGTGGAACGTTAAGTTAAAATATATATGTGGGGATGGCAATAAAGATGACATAAAGACACCGTGCATATACAGGGTTCTTAAGTGAATTGAGGAGAAGCAGAACACAGAACACACTGAAAAAAAGATAAACTGAGACAAGGAAATTTCTTCTTCAAAGCCCACCACTATCACTATTTTTATATTAAAATGTATCCCCTTCGCAGCCCTGTGCAAAAATGGGAAATCTGTTAGTAGGTTCAAATTGGAAGGAGTAGAAGACTTTGATAAAGGGAATATTGAGAAAACAGAATGTAACCTGGCCCTCTGAGAATTGGGGATTCTATGCATCAGAACCAACTCAAAGGCACCTAAGAAAATAACAACCTAACAGAAAATATCTTAATGCTTTTGTGGTGGTTGCATAATTTTTGTGTCAATTTGAGGGTATTAAGAGTGAAGGGGGTGTTGAGCCCTGGTGGCATAAGTGGTTGAGTGCGGGACTGCAGCCCGTGGGCTTGGTGGTTCAAATCCAGCAGCGGCTCTCAGGAGCGGCACTGGGTAGCGCCCATGACCACCAGATGCAGTAATGCCCAACAACAACAACAACAACAGCAACAACAACAAAAACAAAGAGTGAAGGGATGGAGTCTAGACTGTCAATGAGGACATAGCCCGATGAGGCCTTCTTATGGGCATGGGCTTCTTATGAGGATTCTGGGAACTACCCCCCTCTCTCTCTCTGCTTAACCTCCTTGTTGGTGAGTCACGCTGATAGAACTGGAGGAGTCACTTGGAGAGCTGCACCAGTGCCGACATGGTTCCACAATCATTGGATCCACAAGACTTTTCACCCACCAGCCTGTGATCTTCCTACCTTTGGTATCATTGCATGTGCTGCATGCGTCTGAAGAGGAATTTACAAACTGGTATCACACATATGGGCTAATATTGGATTTATGAACTTGATCTGGACTGGGCTTGTATCTTTTCTCAATATACAGTTGCTCTGGTTTACCCAGTCTAACACAGCTTTCTAGAATTAAATGGGGATGGGAAAATAAAGGATGATTTCTGATAAGTGGTAATGCCTTTAAGGTGTTGAAAACATTAAAATTGATGGTACTATATTTGCACAATTTTGAATAAACTATGAATCTTTGTGCACTATTAGTTGATGAATTATATGTTATATATTACCACAGGCATGGCAAAAATTAATCTAGATGCTGCAATGTTAAAATACAATGTTTAGGAACTGGTCACTTTAAGTTGACGCTGAGTTGACTCTGTGTCATGGCAAGCTTGTCTTTGAAATACTTTTAGCACTTCCTGACCTTGTGTAATTGCATGGACTAAAAAGAATTGAGACATACATCCTTGGAAAAAAAGAGATAAAACCAGAAATCATTGTAGGTGTTTCACTGAGTCAAAGGTGACTCAAAGGGACCCCCTGTGGGTTTCCGGACTGTATCTGTTTACTGAAATAGAGAGCCTAGTGTTTCTCTCATGAAACCACTGGTGGTGGTTGGTTTCAAACTGCTGACAGTTAGGGATCAGAGCCCAACATGGGACCACTACACCACCAGGACTTCATATATAACACAGGTATTATTAGCACATTTTATTCACATGTTACCAATTTCTTAGACAAAGAAGTTGGTAAAGTTTTCATCACAAGCTTACTGGTCAGTGCATAAATTTGAAAAATAGTTGTATTAGTTGACTTCCTTGAAGGCACAAATGGATTTGTGCACTTTAAGATGGATCTTTAAAAAGTTCTTTTTCATGGTGGTTGTGACATTGCTCCTCTTAAAGCTGTCACTACCATTAGACGAAGCCACGAAACTGGCCAATTTCAAATGGACAACAGCAAACCATACAACTGTCTAATTTAAGAAGTGGTTTTATATATGACCTTCATAACTGCAAAGGAGCCCATGGAGTTAGAATATTGGCAGATACAGGAAAACAACATCTAAAATAAAGCCTCTGCAATACCATGCCCTAGTTTACATCTATAAGCTACATTGCTCAGTGTATCACTTTCTTTTGCCTCGTTATTTTCAATTCTTTATAATTAAATACGCTGTTAAACTTGTTTATGAACACCTTGTCAATTATTCCTAGGAAAAGCACAGCCAGCAGTCTGAGTTTACTATTGAAAACTTGATAAACACTGTGCATGACCTGTTCGGAGCTGGGGCACAACCAGTGAGCAGCACCATGATATTTGGTGTTTTACTTCTGATCAAGCACCCAGAGGTCACAGGTATAACCCCCAAGGGTGGGCTGGGTACAGTCCAGAAAGAAAGCTAGCAATGATGACACAGCATTTTCCATCTCATTTCCCTGAGATAAGCTTTATTGTATCCTTATTCTCTACCAACAATAATTTATGCAAATTGGATGACCAGACAAGAAGGAGACTGCTGTATACAAGAGAAAGGATGGACATTGTGGACACTGGAAGCATAATAAAACACTGATGGATGTTGAGATTCCATGCATGGGTTCATGTGGCAGAAAAGATTCAGGAAGGCTGCTGGACACCAAGCCTAGAAAAGCGGCCATTTCAGAATGGACGGAAGGTCTTTTAATAGTTGTGAAGTTTCTGAATATAGGAAGTGATTAATTAACTGAGGTTCCCTACTAGGTGGAAAGTTATTTGTGTCTCTTTTAAGCACTATTTTATGAAAAAAGGCTGTGATTGCATTTATAGTAAAAGCAATGACATTTATTTATGATAAAAGGTTTTGCTAAACAAATCTGTTAATGTCTTCTCCAGAACTGTTCGTTTACAAAGGATTATCAATTGGAGTAAAGGTTATAGGTGAATGTTTGTAATTGAATGTTGCTACCCTTATTGAGCTTAGACAAGGATTGGACAAAGATACCAAAAAGAACAAGGATCTATAAGGGCACAGGCATGTATTAGAAAACATCACCGCCTCCCTCCTCAAAGAGGGCAGACAGGGTGTGCTTTCTGAGAATCATCTGATCATCAAAGTAAAAGACTTCATCACATTTACAGCAAATGGGAGTCTTGGGGAAGCAGAGAAGCCTTAGAAAAAGGAATTTGGACTTACTTCAGAATTTGGTCAATAACCCAATCAGAAACCCCAGTCCTGTACCTTGAGTTTGAAAAACACTACTCAATCCCTCCCTGAATTTCTGAATATTATGGTAAATTTGCATCTATGAGATTGCTAAGTAAAGAGAACACCTTTAAATACACAAAGAGATGCCCCAAATGAAGCACAAGCATACTAATCTTGGGAAGGAATGGTATTTATGTGATTATAAATCACATAAAGAGTAAAAGCTAGTCTTAAATTTGTGATCTATACTTTATATATATATATATATACTTAATAATATGTATATACACACACATAAATAGCCATCAGGCTCATGGCCCTGAGTTTCGAGTTGAGAGCACTTCCTTCTCTCTTATCAGCTAAAATGCAAGAGGAGATTGACCGTGTGGTTGGCGGGCACCAGAACCCCTGCATGCAGGACCGAAGCCACATGCCCTACACGAACGCGGTGTTGCATGAGATCCAGAGATACACCACTTTCGCCCCCATTGGACTGCCCCGTGAAGTAACCCGAGACATTAGATTTAGGAACTTCCTCATCCCCAAGGTAAGATTTGCTTGTCCTCTCCTGAACTTCTATGTACTCAAAATGCATTCTTCAAAGAATGATTGCAGTCCTCCACCAACAGAAGGTCAGCCTGCTGCTTGATGGACACTATGTCCTTTACAGACTTGGGCTACAAAACTTTATCCTAAGTGTTGGTATCTGGCCAAATTTGCTAGGTTTCTTTAGGGTTGGTGTAGATAATCTTTCTGTTCACATGCTCACATAAATTTGAGAGCAGCCTGCTTGCAAATCTTCTCCTAGGATTTCCACTCGGTGCCATTACACCTATAGATTGACTTGGATAAAAATGACACTTTTGGAAAGAGTTGAATCTCAGAAACTCACAAGCGCCCTCTACCCTGTTCTGTAGGGTCACTGTAACGTAAGTTGGCGTTGACTTGATTACAGTGAATTTATTTTTTGTTTTTGTTTTTTTGGCCTTTTATGCCAGATTTTTACCTGAAGGTCTGTTTTCTCAGAAATTCATTTTGTCATTCCTACTATTTTTTTTGTCTTCCAAACTTACATAGACATAAGAGTAGCTAGTGTCAATTTGGCATCATATACTTATTTTAACAAGCAGAGTAGTAATGGGTGACATTCTTTATTTTGAACTAACCTGCTATTTAGTTAAAATGCCAGGCTTAATGCAAACGTTTTTGATCATGGTTTAAAAAAAAATTCATGACAATAGTCTTTTTATGATTTTTATTTTTTAAATAGATTTATTGGCAGCTGACTCACATATCATTAATTTAACAATTTAATTCTGTTAATATGAGTTATGCAATCACCAGCACAATTCATTTCAGAAGATTTTCTTCTTGTACTCATTGTTAACTCCCCATTTCCCCTAACCTTCACTGTCAGGACCCTAAGTTAATATAAATCTGGTTATTGGGTCTACAGATTTACCTATTCTGGATTTGATATGCACAAAATATAAACAGGAGCTAAACATGAAGACACAACAACAATGACAAAAACTCAGAAAGAAAGCAGAAAACATCAAAAATGGTGACAATTTAAAATGGGTCAAAGATGTGTTTTCTAGGAGAACACACCTTCAGAGGCCACATCAGAGGAACTTGAGGTGGAAAATCCTCTAGATGAACTGGGCTCTACATCACATGCACCTGCAGTCCTTGAGCTTTAGACTGAAAGTACATGGTGGGAGAAGCAGCAGACTACTGGAGTGCCTGCCTTGCTGCATTGAGACATAGCAATCTGGTAGGCTCGGTTCTACCATGGTACATGAATATTATTGAAAGCTTTGCCTTATCATCAACACTCATTGTTTGTGTAAATAGTGTTCAGACCCTTTGTGATATAATCTGTACAAGTCAGTAATTGAAATATCGGATTTGTGGTCAGCCTACACTTTTATAGTCTCATTTTATTTCTTCTTTGGGGGGGGCATCACTGCTCTCTGGTGGTTGTGGGAGCTACCCAGCCTTGCTCCTGGAGAGCTGCTGCTGCATTTGAACCACCAAGCCCATGGGCCTCAGTCCCACACTCAACCACTACGCCACCGGGGCTCAGCCCTATAATCTCATTTTCTTAACTATGCTTTTAATCCTTTACCATTTGCTAAATCCATGCTACTATCAACAGAGTGACTTTATGCTCCAAGGAAATAATTGACATGTTCTCTAACATAAAAAACAAAGATGTCTAACGTGAGGCATATATAAATCAAGGATACATGAGTGTAATTTACACTACCACTTTAATTATAGCCCCAGTATAAGAACAATTAGTTCTTAGGATGTGGCCCTGCTTGATAGCCACTCTCATAAAGAGATGACTGAAGACATGGATGCTACAGCAAAATGTGAAAAAGAATCTAGTTGGTACCCAGGTATCAGAAAGAGTAGTGTCTGAGCTCTTCAAAGCTGTCTTCAAACAAGCAGCCATCTAGGTGAGGTTTCAACTAAGCCCACATGGAAGTAGCACATCAGCGAATGTGACCTATGGATCTTAAATAATATAATCCAAATCCAAAGGAGGGATTGATATCAGAGTTTAATTGCGAACTCCTGGTTTGCAGAATGCTATGGATGATAGTGGGAGCCCTAAATTCATCTGCAGGATTTACATATAGATGAAGTCTCTGGTGATTTCCTTCTGCCCGTACATAATTGAGGGCTATGAATAGCCTGATTATCAAACAAAGTATTGTGGAGCCAACTATAATAAATTGAAAATGATTAAAATGTAAGATAAGATTCAATCTCCTTTTGGACACATTTAAAAGTATTTATATGTTTAAAAAAAACTTTTTAAAGTGAAGAGTAGAGACATGTAGATGGCAATTGCTAGCAAATTCCCTCTGAATATAGAGCAGGCTATGAATAGCCTTGTTATCATATGGATTGCATTGGAAAGTGGATTATGATAGATATGACTGGGTTAAAGTCAAATACCTTATCATTTGATTTTCCTTTCGATTCATTTTCATGTTCTAGTTTTTTTAAAAAAATATTTTCTGCTTCTTCACACACTGGGACATTTCAGTTCAGGCAATAGTCTCACTGATTCCTCCAGTCTCCATGGGTTCATGATGTCTGGATTCTTTCAGAATATCTAACATTTTTTACTCATAATTTTCCCCTTCTATCAGGATCTATTTATTGTAATCTTTGTCAGAACCTTTGGTAGTAGTAGCCATGAAACTTTATCCTTGGAGATGATTGTTTATGTATAAGAAATATGAGCATCCATCATCCTTATATATCTATCATATATATGTTGCTGTTGTTGGAAAATTATGCATATCATGGTGTTACTGGAATTAAGGCCTCGTCTCTTACCAAGAACAGGTTTATTTTGTTAGACATCCAGACAATGAGGGATAATTTTATTATGGGCTCCTAGGGAAACCCATAGAATCGGCATATTATCTTCTTCACCCATGGATACATGCCAAAGTTTTTCAAAGATTCCTGTGGACACATGGAATTCTGGCAACTTCTTGTTTTGTGCCCACTAGATAACATCAGGTTAACAAAGAAGCCTGGCCTCTAGGAGATTCTTTGAGCTTTTGTCCCAGTGCATTATACAAGAGAACAAGTCTTGCCTTTGCCTCTGGTCTAACTAGTTTGACTTTTGCTCCCCTGCCAAGCTCACTCATTTTTCTCCATGATTTGTTTTGTAACTGAGAAGTAAATTGCAGCAGAGGGCAGACAAAAATGTGAACCAAAGAATGGCTTTATTAGGGGAAAAGACATCTTGGAAGGAGAAGGGAGAGCAGAGAGAAGGGGGCAGAAGAATTTTGAGCTTCTGCGTGGGTTCCGCAACCTAGAGTGTAGGTTAGGCGGGTCGCAGCTGGTATTAGGACAGTGGGATATCTATCTATTATCTCTCTCCCTCTATCTATATCGATATATGGTTTGAACTAAAATCAGGTGAATTGAAAAGGGAAGAGGGGCTTCTGGTGCTGCAGTTACTAGGGAACAATGCTAGGGAAAGGGGCTTTGTTCTGCCCAGGCTTTAGGACACAATGCCAGGGAGAAGAGGGCCCATATTTTGCCCAAGAAGGTCATCTTGTCCCTGGAAAACAATAACAGGGAGAGGGGGCATGCTCTGTCGGGTGAGGTAAATTCTGGGTAATGCTGAATGCAGGTGCTTTGAAGTTCAGGTGCTTTGAAGCTTAGCACATCATCATCCGTCTTCTTGAGAGGCTGGAACAAGGGGTCCCTGGCCCCGAAGATGCAGGAACGGGGTGCTGGAACAAGAGGCCACCTCTTCAGGCCTGGCCCATCCAGTAACTCAGTTGATTTGTGACTGTTTCTTCCAGGGCACAACCATACTAACGTCGCTGACTTCTGTGCTACACGACAGCAAAGAATTCCCTAACTCAGAGATGTTTGACCCTGGCCATTTTCTGGATGAGAGCGGCAACTTTAAGAAGAGCAGTTACTTCATGGCTTTCTCAGTAGGTAATGGAAATGTATAATTAACTGAAATTTGGGGACAGAATCCAAATGAAAATAGGGAGGACTTGCATGATACTTACTCTGGGGCTTGTTCCCAATGTCACTTGTTTTCCCATGGATGATGTATGATCTTTATGTTACCCATACACATGAAAATGTAATAACAATTTGTAAATTATTAAGGGTTTATGGGGGCGGGGAAGGGGAGGGAAATATGGGGAGCTGGTACTGGGGGCCTAAGTGGAGGGAGGATGTTTTGAGAGTGATGATGGCAACAAGTGTGCAAATGCGGCCTGCATACAATTGATGTAGGTGTGGATCGTGATGAGAGCTGTATGAGTCCTTAATAAAATGATTTCATTTAAAAAATACTTATAGACATAAGACAGACAACCATGTGCCTTCCACCCATTATGTTAAATAGGTCAGGTAACCCACTAAGACTAGTGCTGTGTGTTACGGAGCGAGCACCCAACAAAGACCACTGAACCACAAATCTGCAGAAAAAAAAACAAAGTTTATTGCAAGGGAAAAGGGAAAAGGGAAAAGGGGAGAAGGGGCGGGTATGATTCAAACCCAGGCTACAGCATGACCACGCAGGATCAAACTGAAGCCCCGAACACAAATTGTACAGGGTTTTTATATGTTTTACAAGTGAGAGAACTTGAGCAAAACAAGAAATGAATTTACAAAAATGATTTTTTCACTTATTTCTTTACCCAATACCAGGGTGTGTGACCACCTATCCGTTCACCCAATACCAGGATGTGTGCCCACCCATCTGTTCGCTCAGTACCAAGATGTGGTTTATGTTTTAAGATGTGAAAAGGTGGGGTATGTGGTTTGGGTTTCAAGATGTCCAAATAACTGGCTATGGTTTTTAATTTTTGACCAAGGTGTGCAAAGTCATTCTGACCTTGCAAGCCACAGTTCTAAAATGGCTGAGAGACCCAAAATGGAGTTCCTTAGGTTTAGTTTGTCTGTAACATTCCCTCCTGTTCTAGTAACTGAATCAAACCATTGATTCTACATCCTGGGTTTCTAAAGCTTGAAAATTAGATCAAAGTACAAACAACTTTATTTCTGCAAGCCTATTTCTTATTAATTTTACTCAGGCATTGATTACACATGGTCCTATAGTTAAAGCTAAAACGAGTAAAATAACAGGCCCAACAACTGCGCTTAAAGCAAGGGAGCAAACGCGGAAGAGGCGACACTATTCACACAAGTCCACCAGGTGTCACCGGGGCCTGCAGCCAGCCCCTTCGCCACGGGTGCAAGTGAAAGTCCAACCACAGCAGTCCAGGTCATGGGGTTTTTAGCCATTCTTTTGGTTCCAGCAGCTTGCTTGAGTTGAGTGTGGCGAATCCAATGTTGCTCCCCGGCAACCGACCTTCGCGGGCCGTCTGCAATGCCTGTAAGGACTTAGCTGGGTTATGTAATTTAATTTCACTTAACAATTTTTTTTCCTATTTTTGGTACCACTGGAGGAGGGAAACCATACATTATTTTAAAAGGAGTGAACCCATGTTTTTGGGTGTACTTCGTGCTGAGTAAAGCAAAAGGTAGGAGGCTAACCCAATTACCGCCGGTTTTTAACTTCAGGAAGAACTTCCTTAATAGGTTTATTTATTCTTTCTACCTGTCCAGAACTTTGAGGTTTATATTTAGAATGCAATTTCCAATTGACTTTTAGCGCCCGAGTTACTAATTTAGTTAACTGGGCGGTGAACGCCGGGCCATTGTCAGAGCCAATGCATAAGGGGAGGCCAAATTTAGGAATAATTTTAGAAACTAATCTTTAGCTACTATGAGGACAGTCTCACCTTAGTAGGAAAGCTTCTGGCCATCCAGAAAAAGTGTCCACAAAAACAAGAAGGTACCTGTAGTTTCCTGATGCTTTTGGAAGCTCAGTGAAGTTTACTTCCCAGTGTTTTTCCGGTGCGCTACCACGGAACCGTTGATCTGGATTTTGGACTGAAATGGGGTTAGCATTTACCTGAGCGCACGTCGGGCATCATGTAGCTTCACTCCTGGTCAGTTGACACAGTCCTTTGATTACATATTTTTGGCGCAGTAGGCCTGCCAGTTTTTGGGCCACTGAGGTGCAACATGGCATGTGTCTGTTTTATTAACTTTATCCCCACAGCTTGGGGAAGCAGTTTTCTGCCATCCTTTATGACTGGGTTTCCGCCATACTTTCTGGCCAGCTTCAACTCGGGCGGCGAGTAGTGAGGTTGTTTCTCAGTTTCTTCTAATTTGGCCAAGGCGACAGGTTTTAGAGGTGCCGCACAAGCTATTTTCCGGGCAGCGTGGTCTGCTAGTCGGTGACCTTGAGCAGGAGGGGTCCAGTCCTCGCGTCTGCTGCGGATGCTGCCGCAGAAGTACAATGTTCGGCGGCCCCGCTCCCCCGGCTGCCGCCGCCGCCATCCCGCCCCATCCACATTGCGTGGAGCTGTGACAGTCAGATTTTGGCCAAAGGTGAGCTTTTAGGCCTTTTATACCCGCAGAGCTGTGGCGGCTATGGCTCTGAGACAATTGGGCCACCCAGTGGCCACGGGATTTAGCCTCTTCGAGAGGTATGCTACTGGTTCTTTTCAGGGGCCAAGAGTTTGCACCAACACTTCTCCTGCTACTTCATCTGTTTCTGCAACAGACAGGTGAAAAGGCTTTTCAAGGTTAGGGAGGGTCAAGGCCGGAGCACTTACCAGCGCAGTCTTAAGGCCTTCTCTTCCACTGTAGTCCACACCAGGTTTTGTTGGTACCTCCAGTGGCCGCATAGAGAGGCTTCGCGATTTCTGCAAACCCTAGGATCCATAGCCTGCAATATTTTATTGCTTTTAAGAACTCACGTACCTGCTTCTTGATGGTGGGTTTGGGGATGGCTTGGATAGAGTCCAGTTACCACCTTTTAGTTTGTATCTCAGGTAGGTGACAACTTCTTTACACAACTGGGCCTCTGTAGCTGAGACTTTATAACTTACCTGGCCCATGATTTTTAACAATTTTCGGTGGCAGCAGCACATTCCATGGCTGGGTGCTGGCCGCCAATAGGGTGTTATTCACATACTGGAGCTGGGTTACTTGGTTATGAGTTTGACGAGAACCCCGAAGGTCTTGGCTTAGCGCTTTATTAAAAATGGTTGCCTCTGCTGGATCTTCTTGGTTTATCAAAAACAACAACAACAACAACAACTTTTGGGCCACAGCCAATAGTTTAAAAAGAGACTTGCCCTCAAACCCCTTCAATTTCTGCAACTTTTTTTTTTTCTGATGTCTGGAGCTGACTGTGCTACAAACTGCATGACGAGGGCTGCCTGATTAACAGGGGCACTGGGGTCTATGGGTGTATAAACCCTGTAAGCCTCTTGTAGCCTTTCCAGAAAAGCTGCCGGGCCTTTGTTAGACCCCAGCCTAACTTTAATTACCTTAACAAAGTATGGCGGTACCGGGTGAGGCTCCTATTTTCTGATTTTTGACATTAATACTAGATCTATAATTTTATGGTAGTAACAATTGTTATATTGAGACCTATACACACATACAGAATATATTTAAATTTATATAAAACAATATTTGCATTAAGTTGCACTTTAATACATTGTATAGTTTACACAGTGAAAGATTTTACCAGTCACCTATTACATACCCAATGCTAACACAAAGGGGGATGTTTATTTTTACGTAGACTACAGAATTATAATTTAACACATTACACTGTCCCCTTTTTCTTTCTCTCACACGTCTCATACTATACTATGACCACATTCACTTTTTTTTTCTTAAACAACTTAAGCTTTTAGATTACTTTTACATTCTGGCACAGCCAGACATTCTTACCCTACCCTTACTCTAACCTTCTGTGACTTACTTTGACCTTCTAGACTTAGCACTTTAAAGAGACAGGAGGGGTAACAGTTTGCCTTAAAGGGAAAATACCAACCAGAGTTTCCACGGGAAGTCGCACCCACTTATTTAATTGTAGAAGTAACTTACCAAACAGACATTCTTTCTCTAATTTTACCAATAAAGTTACAGGTTTGATTAAGCTGTATTGCCCTTTAGGCTTTTCATACTGTAAGATAGTACAACCTTGCCTTAGCCTGCAATAGGCTGCTTATAGATGAGAAATACACAGCAGCAATAGATTTAAGTTAAATATTTG
>PVJH01007009.1:0-19477 GCA_004026705.1 Nesogale talazaci | reverse complement strand
TTGAAATTCAGGACAAGCAACTTTTACAGTTATTACTTCTAACGAAAAGTTGAGAATTTACTTAGACCAATAGCTTTTTAACCTTACTGAAAATAAGACAGCTTATAAATTTTTAAAATTGTTTCTTCCAGATATGAACAGCTCTTGATTCTTGACAATACAAGTTAGCATAATTTTGGCATTTTTTCTTATTACATGACAAGACACTGACATAAAAATTTAAACATTTAAAGACTAAAAAAAAAACACTTCAAAGCAATATAAAACCGTGAACACACTAATTTTACCTTGAAAATCACTAAGAAAAACAGGATTACTGTGAGTTGCGGTGACTTATGTCAACTCAAATTTGTCTTGATTTTTGACCCATTTTTACAGGAACAGGGACGCCAACAGTGAGTGACAATGTGATTTTTAAATACACTGTAATAAGGGAAAAATCAGGCAGATACAAATATAAACCAAACCCAGGCTTACTTTGCTGGGGCTACTGTTTCGAGTTTTACAGCCAAAATAAACATCACAAAGAAAACTATTAGGAAACCAGGACCCAGACACTAGACAAAGGGTCACATGAACAGACTGACAGAAACACACAGAGACACACTTGGCCGGCCGGCGATTACACAGTTTAAAACCAGTGTGACAGAACTAGGACCGCAGCAGTTGTCACTGCCTTGGTTGTGGTCTCCAGAAAACCAGAAAAAACAGATTCTAAGAGAGTGATTAATTAGAGGTGGTGAAAGGGACATACATTTGACGAGCATGTTCCCCGGGGCCTGCAACTTCACAAATTTATATCAAAGGATCCCTCCTCTGGCCAAGAGGCATTATAGGTGGGCCAGACCTGCAAAACTTTTTCAAATTAAAAGCATTTAAAGAGACACCGTAACTTTTTCCACACATTCTGAAATTAGAAAAATTTTAGTGAGGCAGGTCAGGGGAGACACAGAACCACTTTTAGACTTTCTTTGTCCCATGTTGTCTGCTTCAATAAGACACTGTGATGAGAGAAACAAACAACGCACCAGGAAACACCCGAGATCAAATTCAACCCGTTTCTTTACCGTCCACTCTGGTGGGGAAGCAGCACTTAGTCTCACAGAAAAAAGATGCAGACAACTGAGTCTTTCAAGACTAAGGAGAGAGGATTTAAACAAGGAAGGTTAGTCCACATGAGAGGTTTAAGAGAAACAAGGCAAATAGTCTTAGTTTTAGCCAAAAAATTTCAGCACCTGAAGGTATCAGAGAAAAATTGTTTAAAACATGAGCCAAGTGTTCGACGAATCAAAAACCGAAACCAAAAATCAGTCCTAAGTCAAAACCAGAAATACCTTGTATCAAAGACCAATGCCATATCCATTAAATCAAAAGGCAAAACCAAAAATCAGTCCAAGTCTAATACCGAACGTGTCCTAAACCAGTTTTCTTTTTCAATTCCACCCAGAGGAGCAACTGAAAAAGACCAAGAGAAAGGATGAATAAAACTAAAACAATTAGGACCGTAGGTCCCGGACTAACACAAATGGGCCCAAACAACATAAATACACTGCAACAATCACAATTGAGGTTCAGACAAGACTCTCACCCTATTCTAGTTAATACCAACTAAACACTTACAACAAACTAAACAACTCACACATTACACATACCTGGACCAAACAGGCTCTATTATTTCCAGGGGACTGAGCTAGCCCCCAGCACTCTATTAGCCAGCCGAGTAAGCCAAAAATACCCTGTTAGCCAGCCAGGTCAGCAAAGAATACTCTGTTATTTAGACAAGGGGCCGAGCAAGCCCCAGCTCTGTTATTTAGACGAGGGGCTGAGCAAGCCCCAAACTTTCGGCTTCAGCGGCTGTCGCCACGTCAGCTGGGCGAGGAGATTAATGCGGCGTCCCACTCTCACTCAGCCCCCTACCGAGTACTCACAACAAGGGGAACAAAGGAATTAAAAAGGAAAAATCAAAATGAAACCAAAACAAACAGGCCTGTCTTACTGGCGCCGTGCAGGTCTTGTTCTCTGGTCCGGACTGCTTGAAGGATCAGTGGCGGTGGGCTTATCTCGCTGGGGCCTCCAAATGTTACGGAGCGAGCACCCAGCAATGACCACTGACCCACAAATCTGCAGAAAAAAAACAAAGTTTATTGCAAGGGAAAAGGGAAAAGGGGAGAAGGGGCGGGTTTGATTCAAACCTGGGCTACAGCATGACCACGCAGGATCAAACTGAAGCCCCGAACACAAAATTGTACAGGGTTTTTATATGTTTTACAAGTGAGGGAACTTGAGCAAAACAAGAAATGAATTTACAAAAATGATTTTTTCACTTATTTCTTTACCCAATACCAGGGTGTGTGACCACCCATCCGTTCACCCAATACCAGGATGTGTGCCCACCCATCTGTTCGCTCAGTACCAAGATGTGGTTTATGTTTCAAGATGTGAAAAGGTGGGGTATGTGGTTTGGGTTTCAAGATGTCCAAATAACTGGCTATGGTTTTTAATTTTTGACCAAGGTGTGCAAAGTCATTCTGACCTTGCAAGCCACAGTTCTAAAATGGCTGAGAGACTCAAAATGGAGTTCCTTAGGTTTAGTTTGTCTGTAACACTGTGAGAGAGATTATTACAGGTTGCTCAGGTGACCAAGGATAATATTATTTTATACTCTCACATACCTTACAGTAAGGCCTAAAATACAATAACCTACATTCTTGTAGAATCATATCACACAAGCCGTCCCTCAGGTGCAGTGAGCAATTATAAAGAAGAAAGGTCAAGGCAGTTTTTGTGCATGATAAGTATACATAAAACAAAATGTACCGTTTCGACATTTTTACATGCTCAACTCTGTGATGTTGGTTAACTTCAGTTATGTCGTGTAACCACCCCCAGTTTGTGTTTTCTCAAATGTTCCATCACTCTGAAGAGAAACTCAAGGCTCTTCAGCAAAGTGCTCCCCTTCTCCCTGGATATTTCCCATAACTGGGCTTGTTAGGTGTCTGGGATGGTTTTCTTCTGTTCTTGCTTAACAACGCTGAAAGAATTCAGGTAGCAAAAGCACTTGTGCAAATCCAAGTCACTTTTGGGAGGGAAAGGGAAGTTCCTGGTCATACAGCTTCAGATAGTGCATGCGATCCCTGGAGAACTGTGCAAGGTCACATGGGGTGGGGGGAAGGCATGGGAAAGTTTGTGACCCAATACGGCTTCTTCAGAGGATTGGAAATACCATGTGGAAAATGGCCAGAAAGAGGAATCCACAGAACCAAAGAGGAGTCCTGGAACACCAACAACAAAATTGGAGAGAGAGAGTGGGTGCCCTGAGAGGGTGCACCCATGCAAGGCAGGGACACAGGAGAGATCCTGCCCTCCGACCTGTGAGAGAGGCTGCCCTCACTCTGTGCTTTTTGTTCCCTTCTACCCTCAGGTGAGGGGGCTGGGGGTGTGATGGAAGGCATTGACCCATCTTAATGGCTGGGTTTAGGCACAGGTGTGATGTGAGGTTGCTGGCGTCTAGTGTGCATGGCCAGGTTGACCCTCACCTGCTCCTATGTGACTTTGGTCTGTGCATGTCCCGCTTTGGAGTGTCCCCATAGGGGTCTGTGCCGAATTTCCTTCAAACCCCTCTACTGTGGCATGGCCATCTAATTTCTATTTAATGGAGCATTGGGTGGAGACAACATCCTTTACACCCAACTTTCCTGTCAGGGTCATGCAATATCTTTCATATTTTGACCAAGGTATTTAGCCTCCAAATGTGGAGTGCTTCCTGAAGCAATGAAGGCCAGTCAAGAGCCACTCCAAGTGGAGCAGAGGGGCAGAACTGGATTTATTAGAAGAGCAATCTTCAGAAAACCTGCTCATAGTTGCTTGGACTGTATCTGAATATTTCCCCCATTACAAGATTTACAAAGTTCTTATTCTCAGTTTTTTCTTTTACAAATATTCACTAAGGATAACTGGGAAATGGACACTGTGGGATATAGCACTGGGATTTATTCCCTGACTGGTACAGAGGGAATCTGGAAGGGCAGCGTTCCACGGTAGGAAAGCCGCCACTCTGGTGGTTGGAGGTATAGTCGAGTACATTTTCCTTCAGTAATCTATCATTTCCCACATTTTCTCCCCTTAATGTTGTGCTGTCTTAAGGTAAGTAAATAATTGACTATCTCCCTATAGAAGCAGAGATTCCTATTTGCCTCTATTTTACTTCCCACTGCAGAATCCAACACCTCTCATACCTTCCCCCAACAGCAGATAGGTGTTGGAGGAGCTTAACTCCCAAGCCTAGATTCAAAATGTTTACCATAAGCCTGACTTTTTGCCTATATTAGTTTGGCTATTAAGTTTACTTTGCTTTCAATGGATAGAAAAATAACCACTTCGCTCCCATGGCTCTCCTAAATTGTATATATAAAACAAAAGTGGGAGGGCTGAGCCCCGGTGGCGTACTGGTTGAGTGGTTGAGTGCAGGATTGCTTGGTGGTTTAAATCCAGTGGCGGCTCTCAGCAGCAGCGCTGGGTAGGTCCCACGACCACCAGAGGGCAGTGGTGCTCCCCTCCCCCCAAAAAGCAGGAATTGTGGGAAGCAGAAAGATTTCTTCCAAGTTATGTCCCCCAAATATATGCCAAACTTAGCTGCTTGCTATAGGTGGTAAGTGACTTGACCTTCAAGTACACTTGACGGTCAACAGATGTAGATCAGGGGGTGTTCTCCCTAAGGGTTATCAGCCATCCAGAGCAATCAGACTGTAGAGTCTGTCCCACCCTAAGCAGGCCCCACTCCCTTCTGATAAGGATAGTAGTAGACTACTTCCTTGCAGGAGCCCAGGGACCGTCAAACCCACCCAAGCATGATCAAGGTTAAGGCTGACATCATGAATTTAGGATTCGCCCTTCTTGTCATTGTGTGCCCCTAGCTCATCCTCTTCCTGTTTTGCTTATGTCTCTTGTACATCCCTTTTCTGTGATGTGTGTGCCTGTTTTCTAGCCCCTTCATGGGACACGGGGCTACCTGTAATCAGGCTCCCTAAAGAGACATAACCTGGATTAGAAATAAACTTTCTCTCCCCAGCTCTCTCTCTGGCTCTTTCTGGCTTCTTGCTTGAGCTGTGGGTGGATCTGGCTGCTGAGATCATGGCCTGCCAGGAGGTGAGCATGCTACTAAGAAATGTGTCTGATTCCTTCATTTTACCTTTTCTTCTATCTCTCATAATTTCTATAACTTTACTATAACCTTTACTTATTATCGCTATACAATTGTGCCTACTGGACCTGTGAAGATATGTTAGAAGCTGGCTCTTCTGACAGATAGCATTCAGGAAAGACACAATTTGAGGTAGTAAGGAAATGCTATGAGGAACAGTAATCCCCCCCCCCCCCCCCCCCACACACACACACTCTGCATCTCAGGAAACTACACTGCCTAGTATTGGCATCTCAAAAGGCTCAGGAAGCCAGAGTTTCCTCTGATGTCTTCGCTCTGATCTCAGAGAAACTGGCCTATCAGTAATTCCAAATAGGAAGATTTTTGTTTCAATGGTTTATGAGCCTTATCTCACTCAGCATGTTTTCATGGTTCACTCATGCCATACTTCCCTTCTTTGATTTTATGGCAGTTTAGAATTCAATTGCATATGAACCACAATATATTTATCACTTCATCAATAATAGTCATTAAGTTAATGTGACTAATGCTGTGTTCTCAGAGTTAAGTATGGACAACATGACTAGAAGGCCAAAATTGTTTTAAGGCAGCTATTAAAGGATAAGGACATGCATGAGAGACCTACAAGGATCAAAGGAGACATGGCATAGGCAGTAGGTCCTTCCTAACATGCAAATCAAATAATTTTTTGTAGAGCTATTATATTAGTCATTGTACATGATATTGATAGTCATGCAGTTTTATGAGCTCTTTCCTGGATCCTCCTTAAGTGGGTGGTACATGTGCAACATTGGGTCAAAATAGAGTTTGAAAATTCAAAACGGTATCAGTAGGAAGAGAGTCTATGATACATAGCATGACTAGTTGAGCATGCACCTTGTGGCAGTCATGTATTTGCGTGTCAGTTACATGATTGAGGGTGTAGGAGTGGAGTCTAGCCTGTCAATCTGGAGATAGCCATTGAGGCCTCTGTGTGGGCATGGATTTCTCCTGAGAATTCTGGGAAGTCTTGCAGTCTTTCCCAATTGGAGAAGAGAGACTTGGCTCAGTCTCTTGGAGTCAGTCTACTGACAAGACAAGATTATGGCATGCTGATAAATCCTGCGTCCTGGAACATGAAGGAGTGGGAGGAGAAGCCACATGGACTTGCCCTGATGGAAACAGACCTCAGGGGACTGAGAAGCCACTGAGATATCCCTGCCAGTGCCGGGATGCTTCTACTACATGTGGTTCATGAGTTGGAAGGAAACTTTATTGACCGGTATCGGACATATGAGCTAATATCGGATTTATGACCTTGGACTGGACTGGGTTGGGATGCTTTCTCAATGTTCCATTCCTCTTGTATATAAATCTTTCCCTTTTATCCACATGTGTGTTTATGAATTTGTTTCTCTAGTCTACCCGGACCAACACACACACCCCTCCTTTATTATTAGTTTAAATTCTGGGAGAGTGCTGGAACTGCCATGGTAGTTATTTTCAGAGACCTAGCTGTCACAAGTGTCCTTGCTGTGCTTTCCTCTTAAAATATTTGAACTCACTCTTTCTGTCGAAAGACTTTGGACCTGAAAAACAGGTAGCCTTAGTCATTCCAGGTCAATTCTACAGTTTCATTGTCTGTCATGCTCGTTTGAGTGTTTCTTACACTCTCCTCAAGTCTTCTTTTGGCTACTGGTGATTTCTCCACATTTTGTTTCTTTCCATGGATACCTTAATTTCACAGCCGACATCAGCCTGTGTCTTCTTTGTACACTCTCCCACAACTGCAATCATAATTGTATGGATGTTTATCTGAATTCTCGCTTTCAACTCTTTGGGGGATATACCTCGGCATAGGACGATTGCCAGATGCAAGGGTCTGAATTGCCTGTCACAGTTTCAGCCAATGCCAGAGCCCAGATGGATTCAAGAGGTCTAACAAACTCTAAACTTACTCCGCAAGCATGAGACAGAAGAAAAGTGGCATTCGCTGCTTCTAAACTGCTTTGAAAGTCAAGCCCACAATGTCAAAATGTAGGTTTTGCAAAGATCACAGGAAGCAATTATCGATATGTGACACTTCTCAAGGGGTTTCCAGACCACCATCTCTTGAATCACTATACTGTGAAGTTTCTGCCATGGTTTCCCCAGATTCCTGCTTCTCGACACTGACAGCGTTCACGTGGCAGAAGCTCTTTTGCAAGTGCAAGTCACTTTTCGTGTTATAGGTTGGCTTGGCAGGAAAGACTCAATTCAAAAGTCAAAGCAATGAACGTTTTTTGCACACCTGCGCAGAGGCCAACTCTTTAGATGGGAAAGCGGCCCCCAGCAGCATGTTCTGTTATTTCTTATGCTTTTTGAGCAGGAAGCAGCCTCGGCTGCGCAAGCAGGCAAGAACGAAAGCAAAATTTTGTGGCGAGCCCTTTACTGCCTATTCTGTAGGTTTCTGGTTGCCACGCCTTCTGGCCCCTCCTATGATCAGCAGACGTTACACGTTCCATTTCTCGGTACAGGGAGTGTTCACAGGAATTGCCTCTGTTAGGTCTCCAAAGTTCAGATACCACATGGCCGTGCTTTAGCTTCGCTCCACAGTACAAGGTCCTGGCGCTCTGACACCCAGAGATAGGGGCTGAGACAGTCAAGGGCAGCCAGTGACTGCAACTGTTTCACCTATGGTTTAAGCCGGCCTGGTTCTAAAATGGTTCCTATGTGGCTAAGAGTTCCGCCGTCTGTAACATTGTAACATTGGGAGAGTGAAGTTTCAGGTCAGTGAAGTTTCAGTGTCAGAGTGAAGTTTCAGTGTCAGAGAGTACACAAGTGCAAGGCTGCTGGGCAGGGGCTAAGGGTAAGTTCCTGCTGGTAAATGGGCACTTGGGAGGAGCACCAAAAATACATGGGAAATGGCCAGGAATGGGAGGTCAGAGAACCAAAGAGTAAGGAGAGAGAGAGAGAGAGAGAGAGAGAGAGAGAGAGAGAGAGAGAGAGAGAGAGAGAGAATGCTTGGGAACGCCACGCACCCAGGAGCTCCCACCTTCACCTGAAAGAGAGCGCGCCTGCCCTCAGTCTGAGCTTGCTCTCCCCTCCTACAGCTGCCTTCTGGGGAGGGGCCTAATGGAGAGGATTGGTGGATCTTAGTGGGTGAGTAGGGACATGTGTGACATAATGCTGCTGGTGTCTAGTGTTCATGACCAGGGTAACTTGCATCTGCATGTAGGTAACCTTGATCTATACATGCCCATCTTGAATGGTCCCCAGAAGTGTCTAATGTGTGCCTAACTTCTTTAAAACCTCTTACTTGTGGCATGGTCCATCTAATATTTGTTCACGAAGGGCATTCAGTGGAAGCAACCCCTTTTATCCCTAAGCTTCCTACCTGTCAATACTACATTTCTTATCCGAAAATACTACCTTGGTGATCTAAATGGGAGAATTCCCCCAGTCTTTCAAGTCCTGATAAGTCACTCAGCTGTGACTTATCTTGCCAAAACTGGGCCTCATTAGGCTTTAATTATTCTTTTAGCTTGCTTGAAACTCTGGATGAATTCCATTGTCATAGGCCTAACTTAACGGTATGAATAGAAGTTAGAGATGGAAGTCGCATCATGACCTTAACAAGTTCTCAGACTTGTAGAGTTTTTTTTGTTTTGACTCATAAATATATTTAAGTTTAGTTGCTTTCAAGAAGTGTAAATGTTAGCATATGACTTTAGTTTTTTGTTTTTTGTTTTTTTTTTGGGGGGGGGCATCACTGCTCTCTGGTGGTGGGATTAGGAGGCCCAGCCCCACTGCTGGAATTGAACCTCCGTCCCAGTGGGTCGCAGTCCCGCGCACAACCACTACGCCACCGGGACTCAGCCCGACTTTAGTTTTTTTCTATAGCTCATAATTTCTCTTGCTTAAACCCAATGAAAGGCTGATTTCACCATGATGTAGGATTGCTATGTCCATCCGTGGAGTGCGGGTCATGAAGCAATTCTGTCTCATATACTTTTTTTTTGTTTTTTGGGGGGGCATTACTGCCCTCTGGTGGTGGGAGTAGGAGGCCCAGCCTTTGCTCCTGTGGAGCCGCTGTTTGTTTTTTTGGGGCATCACTGCTCTCCGGTGGTGGGAGTAGGAGGCCCAGCCCCACTGCTGGAATTGAACCTCCATCCCAGTGGACTGCAGTCCCGCGCACAACCACTACGCCACCAGGGCTCAGTTGTCTCATATACTTGTACTTGCAAGTAATTAACACCTTTTCCACTGAGGCAGATTCCATTAGTGTTGTAGCTATGCTATCTTGGTTCCTACCACACAGGACAGTCCTCCGGATGTGGTTGTGTGTCAGAAGTTGAGGTGATCTGACCCAGTGTCAACAAAATGACAGGGAGGCTGAACTTTATTAAGTTGTGTACAGCTGTTCGTAAGTGCAATGCCCTTGGTGGCGGCATGTATGTGTGAGGACATAGGCCTGTCTGAATTATGTCTCTTCAGCTGGGTCCTGGATACAGGTCCCTCATGCCTGTGCCCATGATCCCGTAGCTCTTCCACCTCTTCAGTTTTCAGGCAAGTGGGAAGACTGGATAGGTTGGGCCGCATCTGTTGTGGAGATGTGAGACTTTGCACATCCCAGTACTGGAGCGTTCATTGTTCTTGGCATAGCACCCATGATTATGCTCCTTCTTTATTGATCCCATCCCTCACGACTGCCCTCCCCCAAGCACTCTGATTTGTTCTTACTCTGCCTGCCTGCCCCAGTACTGCTGTCAGCATTCTAAATGATCCTCAAACTTCACAGTGGAAACTTGGTCTGTGTTAGCCCTGCTGTCTAGTCATTCATATCAATGCCCTCTTTTGATATATATTCTTAAAGAGCAATTAAAATATGTATATTTACATTTCGAAAAATCAAGAGGAGATGTTTTGTGCATGGCTACCTTTCACAATGGTCTTGCTTCCTCTTTCCTAAGAGCATCCCTACCAATTGACCTTCAAAGGAATCTTCCTGCAAGGGAGGAGACCCTCATCCTTTGGGTTTCCAAAAAACCCACTAAATCTTAAATTATATTATAGTATTTTCTTCAATGGCCTGCTAAATCTTTTACCCCCTCTATCAAAATTTCTGGATCCTATCATAGGGTAATCTATGTTTAGTACTCTGAGGAACTCCCCAAATATTTTCTACTGTTACCTTTACAGTCCCACTGACAGTGGATGAAAGTTCTAATTTTATTTGTCCTTACCAGGCCTATTATTTTCCATTAAAAGTCATCCTTCTATTAATGTGAGGGCATGAACAATACAGGAAGTCCTTCCCACATAGGACGCATAGAGAGAACCAGAGTTTCTCACTAAACAGTGCCCTGGGCCAGGAGAAAGCACCCCAAACTCCTGACTTTGTGGGAACCTATTAGATATTACAGAAATGACCCTATCTGAGTTTATACATGCTTTTACCCTTGATTTCCCTGGACCTAGCCTTACAGGTAAACACAGAGAATATAAACTGAAAGTCAGTAACGAGGGGCACAGACTTTTGCCTCTGTGACTCAATTTTATGCTGCAGATCTGGGGGATCCTGTCATTGCTTCTGTCTATAAGTTCTGTAATAAAGTTAAATGATATTAACCAGGCGTATTCCATTTTGTTATCTTTCCTTTTTGAAAAACACAATATATCTAACCTGTGTCTGTTGAGCTGAGAGAACTGAGACTCTCTGTTCACAGAAAGACTCACAGTCTCAGAAAACTGAAGGGGCTGTTGTAGCCAATCTTATAGGGGCCAAAGAATCACAACAGACCAGAGGCAGTGGGTTGGTTGTGAGTTTTGTGCCCTTTTAAACCAATTATTCTGCTAAACTGGGGTAAGATGATGTCTCATTGTGATTTGCATTTTTCCAATACCCAATAACTTTTGGTGTCTTTTCTTATGCATACAGACCATTTGTATTTGTATTTATTTTTTGGTAAAATATGTATTTATGTCATTTCCCATTTTCATTGAGCTATTTGTTCTTCTCTTTTGGTAATTTAAAAAATTCTGAATATGAAACCTTTCTGAGATACAGAGTTCTCCAAAAGTTTTCACAATCTGGTAGGTTTTCCCTTCACTTTGTTGATCGGTGAAATTTTTGACTTGATGAAATTGCATTTAACTATGTCCCTTTGATGTTGATACTGTTAATGTGATACCTGAAAATGGATTCTGAATGCAAAGTCTTGAAGCACTTACTCTTCAACATTCTTCTAATAATTTTATGCATCTGGCCTATCTAGTTGTTTCCCCAGTCAATCAATTTGGACCCCTTTTAATGCATCCACTGACCATAAATGTGTAGATTTTCATGCTCACAGTTTCCTCTTGACTATGATTTTGTCTGTCATTATATCAGTAACAGACTGTTTAAAGTCCTGAGGTCATGAGGTATGTCTCTCTTTTCTTTATCAACATTGCTTTGGCTATATGGAGTCTCTTGAACTTCCACAGACATTTGAGGATTCACTTTTTAGTTTCTTCTAAAAATTGTGTTGGAATTTGATGATTATTTCATTGAATCTACAGATTTCCTTGAGTCATATTGAATTGATACCCTAATATTGTGAAGTCTTCAGTTCATGAGTGCATAACATCCTACTAATTCTTTGTGGCTGTTGTTGTTGTTGTTGTTGTTGTTAGGTAACTTGGGGCATATTCTGCCTCACAGCAACCCCATGAACACAGAAGGAAATCCTCCGCAGAGTGTCGGTGGTTGAGACAATTGCAGTCATTACATAAGCCCCTCTGACAGAGACTTTTCCTCCTTCTCCCTCAGCCTTTACATTCTACGTATGATGCAATTCTCCACAGACTGTTCAGACAACAACATATCTAAAGTAATTGAAACAAGTCTCACCACCCTCTATCTTCAAAAGAGGATTCTGGTATTATTTCTTTCAAAGCAGGCTTGTTCATGATTCTAGCAGTGCATCATCTATTCATTAATATTCACCAACAAAAACTCTAATCCCAAGGTGATAGAGGCTAGGAAAGGGTTAGATTTCTGTTAATCAAAATATTAAAAAGGAACTTAATTGAGATTTATTAAAACTAAAATATTGTTTTCTGTTTCCATGTGACTCAACCCCCTCCCTTATAATAAAATTTTTTAAAAACTTAGTAAGCAAGGATGATCGTCTAACTTAGGGATGAGCTAAACAAGGCCATTAAAGACAAACGTGAAGCATTCCCCATGTAGATAAGTAGTAGAACATGATGATTTGAAGGACAGTAGTCTGGTAAATGCGAGACTCATGATAAGCATAAACATTGAGAAAATCAATGTACAGACCATTGTTTCCCATGACAAAACTTCCTTTTGTCACATAATTTGTGGTCAACAGCTTGAATGACTTTGACTAAATTCTTGAAGTATTTTGACTAAATTCTTGAAGCATCTTGAAGATTACAACCTTCCCTGATTCTTTCTGTCTTTCTCTCTCGTGTTCGCTGTGAGTTTCCTTTATCTTGTGGGTTTTGATGCCTGCCTTCTGTCTGGCATTCTAAATACCAGGATGGCAGAGAATGGAAATTCCTTTTGAGTAGTTCACATTATAGCAGGATCAAAATCCAGATAAGCAGAATCATAATTCAAGGAGATTTAAGCATCAGTGGAAATATAACTATGATGCTGAGGAAAATAAATGAGAGTAAAATTCTACTGCCTAGAAGAATCACATTACAAAAGGAAATTAATATGACCTCTATATTCAGGAGCACATAAGTCCATCTTAACAAACAAAACAAAACAAAAACAAAAACTACGACAAAAAGCCATGAGAGAGAGTTTTAGAAATTGTTGAACAGCTGGTCTCATTCCTAAGTCGAAAAACAGATCATATAGTTCAAGCAAGGAAAAATATGTGAAATATCCTGTCAATGAATTTGGACAAAACGCCATAAGACCACTTCAGGAAGCTTTATAGATATCTTAGTAGTGTGTTTAAAGATGGATCTCACAATGCAATGAGACAGAGCAAATTTTGGCTGAACTCCTGCTAATGATAGAAAAGTAAATGGAGATGTATGAGACCCCCACCTTCCAATTCTTCTTCCTTAAATCACCTTGAATAAGCAAAGGGCGTCTGATTCAAGAATATGGGAATCTGAGAGATCAGAAGAGCAGTAAGGCTGTGAGAAAACTTAATGAAGAGCTGGTCCTCCATAAATATTTGTTACCCTCAAAGATCTTAGAAGGGTAGCATTGATGTCTACCCTTGGTTTTATGTATCTATCCAACCATCTCTCCAGCCATCCTACTTGCAGTCAGCCATCTGTAAAATAAGTCATCCAATAGTTATGACATATATACTATTTCTGTAGGACGCAGCCCATATTCATGGAGTTTCTGACCTCTCTGTTTGTCCTTTTCAGGGAAACGAAATTGCTTGGGAGAAGGCCTGGCCCAGATGGAGCTTTTTTTATTCCTGACCACCATTTTACAGAAATTCACTTTGCAGCCTGAGCTTGCCTCAGAGGACATTGACGCTACCCCATTGTCAAATGGGTTCTTGTCTATGCCACGCACATACCAGCTCCGCTTCATCCCTGTCTGAGAAACAGATGACTGACTGCTGCTCATCTCCACTGGGTTTCTGCTTGACTTACTCCAAGTTCTCCAAGAACTGGGAGTTCTCTGAACTCTCCCCTCCATGCCATCCTATTCCAGTAGATTCATTAAAAATTCAAGTGTGTTAAAGGGAATGTCAGAGTTTCACAACCAACACGTCTGCCAGTTTCCAATAGCCTGACATATTTTCTTTGGTCACCAAGTGACTTAATGCTCACCTCACTGAGTCCTTGCAGTATTATCACTCACAAAAGAGACCAAAAAAAAAAAAAAGAAGAAGAAAAAAGATTATCTCTTTTGTCATTGAGTTCCTTCCATCTCATGAGAAACTAGTTTAGCTGAGTGGCCTATCTGGTTTTCCAGGGCTGATTTTCAGAAGTAGATCCGTTCTTCCACATCACTTTCTTACAAACCATCTTTTATTATATTTGAGCTACCAGTGTTTCCTTGGTTGCTAAGTGTTGTCATTACCCAGGGATTCCTGGCACTAATAGTTCATGACATGCCATGAAAGGCAAGACACACCAAATATCATTGTCAGACACTTCTAATGTAACTCTCAGAAAAGGTAAGGTTCTGGTGCCCAGGCATTTGATAGCTTAGAAAACGTTTGTCATAAAAATGCTTGTAATTAGATTATGCTGTTGCTACCAATTGTTCTAAATAAAATGGAGAAATAAAATGAGCTCTGTGTATCAAACTCCCAACACAGGTGCCATACAAAGGATTTGAGAGTTTTCTTGTCTTTTCTGGAATTTAAACAAAACCTAGCTTCTGTAATGTTTTTGTTTGTTTTTTGGACATCACTGCCTTCTGGTGGTGGGAGTAGGAGGCCCAGCCTTTGCCCCTGTGGAGCCGCTGCTGGAATCGAACTTCCATCCCAGTGGGCCGCAGTCTCGCGCACAACTACTACGCCACCGGGGCTCAGCCCAGCTTCTGTAATTTTAAGGCAGAAATTTCTGAAAACAAAATCCACAGTGTCTTTCTCCAAGTGGCTGACTTACAATGCAATTTGAGCTCCAAACCTGTGGGGTGTTTTTTTTAAAGTAAATACATCACTGACACATGTACCCTGAGCATTGGGATGGAGTTACGAGCAGACGCTGATAAGCTGAGGACAAGAAATCACTCATTCTCATGAGTCTTTTTTTGCCAGTGTGCACAGATTCTACACGCTTATCTCAAGCAGCTAATCCTAGTCTTAGAAGAAACTGCAGATTCCTCAAATCCCACCCCTCACCTCTCTTAGTGTTGCCAGCTCTAAATAGAGTCACACAGCAATAGGCCTAGTACAAAATGTGACACATGAGAAGGTTCTTCAAAGTTAGAAAGAAACCTTGAGACTGTCTCTGGAAATTGATACTAGGAATGTGGGTTAACGGTGGGAAGGATATAAGTTTGGTCCTGCTGCATTTTTTTATATGAGACCACTAAGCAGAGATAAGAGATTGAATTTCATATCTCAAGAGTCCTGGAGGTGTGGTTGGGCTTTAAGGGTAAGGTTAACCATTTTATCTATCTATCTATCTATCTATCTATCTATCTATCTACCATCTATCATCTATCTATTTATGGTTACTGAATGTTTGGTTTATTTGAAAATACAGATTATTTACATTAGAGTATATTCTGTTTACTTTAGTTTTTATTTAATAAATCATTTTATTGGGGGCTCATACAACTCATCACTATCAATTGTATGCAGACCACATTTGCACATTTGTTGCCATCATCATTCTCGAAGCATCCTCCTTCTACTTAGGCCCCCAGTTTCAGCTCCCCATATCCCCTCCCTTCTTACTCCCCCTCCCCCATGAACCCTTAATAATTTACAAATTATCATTATTTTGTCATATCGTACACTGTCTGATGCGCCCCTTCACCCACTTTCCTGGTGTCTGTACCACAGGGAGGAGACTATATGTAGATCCTTGCAATTGGTTCATCCTTTCTATTCCATCTTTTCTCCACCCTCCTGATATCACCATTCTTACCACTGGTCCTGAAGGGATCATCTATTCTGAATTTCCCATGTTTCCAGCTCCTATTCGTACCAGTGTACATCCCCTGGTCTAGCAGGATTTGTAAGGTAGAATTAGGATCATGGCAGTGGGAGGGGGAGAAAGAATTTAAGAACTAGAGGAAAGTTGCATATTTTATTGTTGCTACACTGTACCTTAACTGACTCATCTCCACCCCGGGCCCCTCTCTAAAGAGATGTCACTTCACTTATTGCTGGGCTTTGGGTTTCCAATCTGTACTCCCCCTCATTTATAGTGGTATAATTTTCAGTTCTTTGATGCCTGATACCTGATCCTTTGGAAACCTCGTCCTCACACAGGCTGATGTGCTTCTTCTATGTAGGCTTTATTGCTTCTGTGCTAGATGACTGCTTGTTTACTTTCAAGCCTTTAAGACCACAGATGCTTTATCTTTTGATTGTTGAACACCATCAGCTTACTTCACCCCATTTGATTATAAACACATTTGTCATCAGTGATCATATCAGGAAGGTGGACATGCAGTGTTATGATTTTTAGTTCTTTGAAGCCTGATTACTGATCCCTTTGACAACTCATGATCATACAACTGGTGTGCTTCTTCCATGTGGGCTTTATTACCAGTTTTACACCATCAGCCTCTCCCCAGGAGAAATATACAGCTTTATATTCCTAGAAAGAGTCCCAGTCTTGGAAACTCACAGGGAGAGTGCTACTCTGTCCTAAAGAGTCGCTATATGTCAGATTCTACTGGTTGGTACTAAGCTTGGCTCATTGTTTGAGTCATATCTGTTCAACGGGTCATATCTTTTCTGAATTCCTCAAGGACTCTGTTGGGTCTCTTATTTGTAGATCATAATGTACAGAGGGAATTATTGCCACTGACCAGGATTCTTAAGTGCAATGGGTATAATCGAATCATGATGTAAGCAGTCAGGGGGCAGCAGTCAGCTGTCAAAGGGAAGGTGGAAGAGGCTACTATAATGGAGAGAAAAGTCAAAGCCGAAATCAGCGCAGGCTGACAGTATGGCATTGACCTAAGGATTATGGTACCCACAGTAGAGAAATAGATGGGAAGTCAATTGAATATTTACTGATTCGTGTATGAGGGAAAGAATTCTAGGTCATATAAGCAGAAATATGTCTTGAATTACTTCAAAAGATAGCCATAGTTGTTCAAGTAATTCTCAGACTTGAACCAGGTAGAATGACACGAATGAACGTGAAGCCAAGTCCCTTGAAGAATGTCCTCAGTATACTGCTCAAATTTTCACTATTACTGTTGCTGGCACAAGTTTCACAAAGCTCTCTTTTCAAGCCATCCTGAAATGGTGGAACACCTTGACTTCAGCAAGATAATAGTTATCTGTGGCTCAAGCCCAGGAGTCAGTCAGCCAGGACCTCCCCTGAACGAGTGGACTGCGTTCACTGCTTTGCTGCCTCCAATCCTTAGGAACTCTCCTTTTATAAGTGTCTTAGTGAACACACTAGACTATGCTCCATTAGAATATAAAAAAAAATTATTGGAATAAATATGTTTTGTGGAATGAAGGCCAAACAGAATCTTGCAAAATATGCACAAGAGTGCTCCTTTGGAGGAAATGTTTTCACATCAAAGAGAGAAATGCAGGGCTGGGAAGGAAATTTACAAGGACTGTCAAATCATGTATTTTCTCAAAACAAGTGTTCAGTCACACTTTATACCTTAAGTATCGATGTAATTTGAACAAGGCAATATTTATTAAGCACACTATATAAACCATTTCATGTGTATGCAGGTCAGTCAATTCTACTCTAAATCCCTCAGATGTTAAACTGCATTACTTGGGGAAACAGAGAGAAAAATTGATTCAACTACAAAGTACAAGCTTTGAAAAGTCACGTTGCTTACCTGGCTAATAGAAGCTACTATAGTTGAGACTAATCTCCTTCATTATTCAAAAGACATTTACGATGACTAGTTTTATAAGCACTCAACAATGTTTCCATGGTGCTGGTGAGGATGTTGTACAGGCAGAAGAGCAAACAAAATTGTTTTTGTTTAAGTGTAGCCAGAAATATTCTTACAAGTGAAGATAGTGTCTCAAGTATTTTGAACATATTATCAAGAAGGATTGTCGAAGGTCAACATGCTTGGTAAGTAGAGCATCAGCAAAGAAAGAAGACCCTCAAGAAGATGAGACACTCTGGGTGGAATAATGGGCTAAAACCCAAGAATGATGGTAAGGATGCCGCAAGAGTGAGCGGTGTTTAGCTCTGTTTACATGGACCCACTGTGTGTTGGAATTCAGTCGACGGTGCCTAGCTGAAAGAACAGAAAATTCTCCACTTAAGTTAGAGATTTCAATGCTTCCATTCTTGGTTGTTCAAACAGTAACTCTTGGACCAAGAGAAACAAATGCTTCCATGGCTTTCTTTGGAAATACAGGAATGCAGTGTTAGCTTAATTTAAAAATGAGTTTTGATTTAGGTCTGAAGCCATTTTAGATATTTTAGCACTGCCATTTTTGAAGGTTCACCAATACACCAGGAAGGAGTAGTGTGGAAATCTCCACGTGCAGATTTCAAGTGAGTCAGAGTTGAGAGGACGTGAAGCAGGCATTATATGAGCCTCCCTTTGCCTGAAGACAAACAAAAGCAATTGATTGCAGTCTTGGCAGCAGTGGCTGCCAGTCTACACATTTTCTCTATTGTGCACTTTCAGTTGTGAGTTCTCTAGAAAAGATGAAAGAGAGTTTAATAGTGCCAGACTCAAAGGCTACACCCACGTAGAGTAAGAACAAGTGGTTTGTTTTCACTTCATTGGACTCTATGTGTAGCACCAGCCTTATGGATACACCTGAGAATTTCTGCCAATGTCCACACCAGCATACTCTATTTATAGTTTTTTGTGCATGTGAACACAAGTTTCATTTTACAAGTCCACAGCAAAAACAGTAACAAAATGTTTCTTCAGCTTTAAGTTTTTCACCTGTAAAATCATGCAACTGACTTTAAAGAGGGTCCGGATTTTTAATTTTTCATGAGGCCTTGGAGGGATTCTGTAGGAGTATCCTTGGCCAAATAGCTTTCATTGACTTTCTAGAGCAGGAAACACTCTTCCACTCATTCTCTGAACGGAATGAAAGAATCCGTGGATCAATTTAAGACACTCTGAGGGAGCAGATTGTTAAGCATTAGGCTGATCACAAGGGTTTGCTGGGCCAGCAGTCTCTCCTTGGGAGAAAGATGAGTCTCTCTGCTCCTAAAAAGGTTTACAGGCTGAGAAATCTGAAGGAGCAGCTCTGTTCACTCTTATAGGCTTTCTTTGAGTGTAAATCATCATGACAGTGGAGGGTTTTTGTTTTGTTTTGTTTGGGATATTTGCCAATATAATCTTTTTTGGTGGTCCTTGGTTTTTTTTTTTTTGTTAGTTGCCCTTAAGTGCATTCAAATTGTTCACAACTCCACAAATGCCTTAGTTTTCAGATGGAAATTTCTCATTTTTAAAAAAAAATTTTCCGGCAAATTATCTTTTTATAATTTGTATTCACGCAGGTTAGTTTCCAACTCATGCAGCATGGAATTAAAAATATATTGTTTATTCCTTTCTTTTTTGGCAGCACTGCCCTCTGGTGGGAGTAGGAGGCCCAGCATTGCTCCTGGAGAGCTGCTGCTGGATTTGAACTGCCAACTCAGTGGGCCACAGTCCCGCACACAAGCACTACGCCACCGGGGCTCAGCCCTATTTATTTCTTTGGTATGCTGTGT
>PVJH01007008.1:0-96494 GCA_004026705.1 Nesogale talazaci | reverse complement strand
CAAAAGCAATAAACTAACGAGGGGGCCCCACAGTGGCAAGAGGTAAGGCAACAGTCCATTGAGCCCGGTCCAGAGTGGATCGGTGGTCAACTCCTTTCTTCTCTTCTCCGAGTCTTCTTGCAGCCACTTGACTTTGTCTCTTACGATTCCAGATTTGTTGGCATAAAGACAGCATCTTTCCTGTAAAGCCAAACAAATACCTCCCTGCTCTGCTGCAAGTAAGTCTAAACCTCTTCTATTTTGTAATACTACTTCTGCTAAAGAATCTACCTGATCTTGCAATAAAAATCTTTTAATAAGTTCATGAAGCAGTGGAAACACTTATTCATGTATTCTAAGATATTTGGGAGTCAGCTATTTGGCTAAGTGACTGGTAACTATATTGGCACCCATTCCAAAAAAAATGACCCATCAGAATGCTTATAGAAATTATAGAACCCTATCATTAATATCACATGCTGAAGAACATCCAATAATACTTGCAACAGTATATTGACAAGGAGTTTCTGAAAGTTTAGGCCAGAATCAGAAGAAGACATGAGACAAAGAATATTGATGTTAATGGATCTTGACTGAAAGCAGAAAACACCAGAAAGATGTGTTTTATTGACTACGTGTAGACATTGGGTTGTGTAGATCATAAAAAATTGTGGACAATCTTGAGAAAAATTTTTGTTGCTATTTCATATCTGTAATTTTGCTACTGCTATGAATCATGATCCTTATATGCAGGATATATTTTCATTTTACTAATTGAACATAATTAAATCATAATGATTAATCACAAAACAATATATAATCATATATTGTGAAATACTTATTTCTAATTACAAATAAATGAAATTTTGTCTTGGAGCATTGTGTAGCATGGGTAACAGTCTTAACATAACAACAGTAAACTACCTTGTTACATTTTGCAACAGTATGCATAAAAATGTTTTAATATGCTGATCCAACTTCTGTGCAAAGGTTGAGATACCTGTTTTTTCACCAGATCAAAAATTCTCAGGGTAGTCTTTGCAAGAGCAAAACAAAGATCATCTTGCACAGGTCTACTATATTTAGACTTGATAACCACCATGGTGGAAAACACAAAGTTATATTGTTGGAAATGGAAGAAGGTGCAGCACAGTCTCAGAACAGGATATGACTGCAAACATTTGATCCAGAATTTTGTAACCGGCACTGTAGAGAAATCAGTTCTTGCTGCATCACTGCTAATATGTTCAATGAACTCCTATTGTAATGTCTAAGGAACATCGTCAACTTTGACTGTGAATGAGCTTCTGGCAAGTGTACTTTTGGGGTGACAAGTACTTTTGAAAAGTGCGATGAAATTACATCTGCAAGCATGTGCAAGTGTTCTTTCACAGAAATTATCATTGCAATCCTTTTGTCTCGGTCAATGTCATGTTCCTCAAAGAAAGCAGATAAAGGTAGGCAGCATATAGATTTTATTTCCATACAATATTTTTTTTTGCTAAAGCTGAAGTTTCATTTGGAATGATTGGATCTTTTCAGAGAAATAAATGCATGTTGCATTTGATTCTTGCAGTGATAAATTTAACTCATTCAAGATGACAAAGATGTCAACCGAGTAATTATTTTCTTCAGGTCACTTTTATGGTTGAAAAGTGCTGTGAACTGTGTTCTTACTTTACGATTAAAAATGTTTTGAATTAATCACGAAGCTCAAAACACGTCTGACATTTTTCTTCTCAACAACCATCTCACTTACGTGTGAAATTGCAGAGCATTACTTGGCGCATCCTACTCATTGCACAGTTGCAAAAACATTTGACTATGTAAAGTGGTTGCTTTTACAAAATTGACAGCACTTATGATGCTTTTAATTACTTCTTGTAACTCATTTCTAATATTTGCTGATGAATCATGCCATAAGTTCTTATGACTTTTGGTGACTAATTCAGTACCAAACATTGAAATCCAAGTCAACATCCTAGCATAGCAGGAGTACTATCTGTGCAAACACCACCCGCCTTTTCCCAAGAGATCTTAGGCACTTTCAGAAATGAACCGTGTCAAATATATCACGTGCAGTAGTTGTTTCCAGAGGTTTTCAAAAAAGAAATTCGTTTTTAAAATTGCCATCAATAATAATCCTCACGTAAACCAGTAACTGTGAATAGTTTGCAATGTCAGTAGATTCGTCAAGCTGGCTGCTAAATATTGGAAGTCGAGTATATTTAATTTCTTGGATTACCTGATCAAGAATATCAGCAGACATGTCATCTATTCCTCTGAATGCAGTGTCATTATATAAGGACACTGCACTCAATTTCATAACAAATTCATCTCTTGTCATAACTCAAACAATGTCTTTGGCTGCTGGCAACAGTAAATCCTTAGCAATGGTGTGAGGTTTCATAGCTCTGGCAATTCTGAATGCCACCAAATATGAAGCTTTAATAATGGCTATATTTTGTTTTGGTACTTGCACCAGTGTCAAATCTGCCTTACTTGAGGCCATGAGCTTTGCTTCTAAAATAATTGGTACGCTTGTACCAAGCTCAGATGCTTGCTATCAAAATGGCATTTTAGTTTGTTTGACTTCATAGATTCAGCTGGTAGAGTTTCACAACAAACAGCACATTGGGGTTTCTCAGTTCCTGCTGTATTTTCTTTTCTTTATGTTCGTCTCTATACGATCCATTGAGATGGTTTCATAATGAAAATAATATACAACAATAGCTTTAATAATATGAAAGATGATGCATGGCATAGTTCAATCAATACAGTTCATTAAAGTTTCCTATGATTTAACATTCTCTGTGTTCTTGCTTTTTACATAACTGTTACTATCACAAGGGAGCAGTAGTCACATTAACCACAGCTGAATATAAAAAGATCAATCAGCATCCAGATTAAGTTTCCATGGTACAGATTTTTTTTTCTGTAGCTGTTGATTTTACAGTACATGATTTTACATTTGCCCAGTAATTATTATTCATGAAGTGTTGTCTTTAATCTCCAGTGCTGCTGCTTTCAACACAGTAGCTGCTTTCTACACGGCAACTGCTGTCTGTGCAGTAACTAATTTCTAAACATGACTAATTTCTAAACATGACTGATCCGCATAAGTACATTATGACACCAACCCTGTCGCATACACCTGTATTTGTATGGGGTATATGTGATGGGATCATGGTAGTGGTGGTGGAGGTGGAGTTGGAGGGGGGAGTATTTGAAAGCTAGGGGAACATTGTATATTTTATCCTTGGTACACTGAACCCTGACTGCCTCATCTCCTTCCTGGGTCTTCTGTGAGGGAATATCCAGTTGCCCACAGATGGGCTTTGGGACCCACTCTGCACTCCCTCTCATTCACAATGATATGCTTTTTTTGTTCTTTGATATCTGATACCAGAACCCTTCAACACCTTGTGATCACCAAGGCAGCTGTGCTTCTTCCATGTGGGCTTTGTTGCTTCTTGGCTAGATGGCTGATTGTTTATCATCAAGCCTTTAAGGCCCCAGACTCTGCATCCCCCATTAACCTGATGCCATCAGCTTTCCTGGCTATTTTTACTTATGTGCCTGCTTTATCCACCATGATTATATTGAGATAGGCAACTGATCTTTTTTTAAAGAATGAAAAAGCATTAAATGGGAAAGAGACACCCTCTTCAGGCAATGGCTTTGGAAATATTGGATCATCATCTGCAGAAAATTAAAAAAGACGTATACTTCTCCTGTGCACCATATGAACTCAAGGTGGATTAGAGTCCTAAATATATATTCCAGATATATATATATATATATATATATATATATATATATATATATAAAATAAAAGAGAACACGGGGAATATTTAAAAGCCTTATTATAAATATACTACCAAATATAATGAAGAAAACACCACAGTGGAAGACAAATAGATATGAATGGGACTTTTTAAAAATAAGATACTATGCAGGCTGAGCCCCGGTGGCGTAGTGGTTGAATGCCGGACTGCGGCCCACTGGCTTGGCGGTTCAAATCAAGCAGCAGCTCTCCAGGAGCAAGGCTGCCCCTTCCACTCCCACCAGAGGGCAGTGATGCCCCCCCCCCCAAAAAAGATACTGTGCACATCAAAAGACTTCATCAAAAGAACTGAATGAGAATGCATGGATTAGGGAAAGGTTTTAAAATGATATAATGGAGAGGGTACTAACTGCTATAATCTATAGAATACCCCAATAAGAAAACAACTCCAATTAATAGATAGGCAAAGGGCATGTACAGAGAATTCACCAGAGAAGACAATTGAATGGCTAAAAACACATGAGGAAATACTCATGAGCATTATCCATCAGGGAGAGTTAATTCAAAATAAATTGGATTGTCCTTTTGATGTACACAATACCATTTAAGAAGACACTACAAGGGCATGATTTGGAAACCTCACTAATCAATCTAGACTTTACATTAAACTTACATCTAAAGAATTGAGATATATTCTTGAACTAAAAGAGAAGAGAGAGTTTATCAATACCCCAAAGCAGGCAAGTGGTGATCATTAGATTTTGGTTTGGACCTCTTGCTTTGAAGGTGCCTCACTAAAAGCAACCTGGAAACAACATATGCTTATTGTTTTGATAGCTTTTCTGCTTTTGGTGATAAGTGCTAGCATACCAGGCATGGTTCTTCCATTGTAAATGGGTGTTACAGAAAGTATTGCCATATCTCCAAAGCTCATGGTTTGTGTAACTAGTGTCCAGTCACTTAATTTTTGTAACTGTACTAGTTGACAATTCACATATTGTAGGCTTATACAACATTTTACATATATCTTATTTCTTTTTCTCAACAGTGTTTTGAATTCTATACAATTGACTAAAATAATGATACTATCTTTAGAATTACTTCATGCCATGTGAGGAAGACTTATGATCCTTTCCAATAAAATGATAACGTCTCTAAGGTGAACCAGGGACATATATAAGCCATAGACAATTGAGTGGGTTTTGAACTCCCACTGAATGGTTTTTTTGAGTAGCCCTCATATAAGGAAATATATCTTTTGTGATAAAGCCTTGCTTAGTACTCATGAGGATATCACTGTCCTTATGAGGACATAACTCAAGACATGTGTGCTATAGCAAATGCAGTAAACAAATCAAATGGTGCCCAACTACTAGAAGAAAACAACATCTTAAGTCTTTAAAGGCTTGTCTCAAAACAAGTAGCCATTTAAAGTGACACATCAGCTAAGTCCACACTGAAAAATACAACAGCCTATGTGATACAAAAGTTATAAATAATAAAATCCAAACCTGGAGTTGGAAATAGTACCAGATCCTAAATTCTAAATATCCAATTTGGAACATTATGGATGACAGTGAAAGCCCAAATCCATTTGCAGGGTCCGTAAGTGAATTGAGTCTCAGGTAAATTCTCACTGGCCATAGTTGAGACATGAAAATAACCTTAATATCAGACAAAGAGCATTAGATTACCCTTTTGACTCATTTCAAATTTATTTTGGTTTTAAGATATTTTCTGTTTCTTTTCAGTTGAGATCTTTCTCTGTTTTGTTTGGTCAATGTTGCTGGGTCCTTTTTTGGTTTTGACTTCTCATTCTGTATAGGAAGTCAGAATGGGTATGAAGACAGAAACAGAATTAAAAATTATGTGGAAAGGGATGTTAGGGGGAAATTAGAGGTCAAAAGCAATGGGTATAAGAAGGATGAAAATGGCCTCATCTATTGTAATCATGAAAGCACACCCTTTTTTAGTATGATCACAATATTGAATTATATGATATATTAACTATGTCTCAAAGCTATTTAAAAAGCAAACAATAAATGACATCACTCTTAACAGAGAATCAACAACAAAAGATGGCAAACCTGAGAGCAACATAATGGACATTACCGCCTAGAAACCAAGACAACGAAAGCAGCACTCAAAACAATAGAGAATTAGAGATGGAATAAGCACACCAATAAATTTACACAAAGAAAAGAAAAAGCAAAGTAAAATTATAGCAGTATATCTATATCTATAAGTTATAACCCTGAATGTCAATAGGTAAACTATGTCAATCAAGGGACCGAATAACAGACCATATTAGAAAACTATATGCTTTTTAAAAGAGATACACCTTAAACTCAAAGACAAAAGTGGTCTGAAAATCCAAGGATAAAGAAAAATTTACCACACCCATGACAATCATATAAATGTTGGAGTGGAAATATTAGTCTCTGATAAAATAGACTCCAAGGCAAATTGCATAATGAGAGATAAGAATGAATATTACAAAATGATTACAGAAATAATAGAACAGGAAGACATAAGTGTGATAAACATATATGCCCCCAATGAAGGTCCCTTGAAATACCTCAAACACTCACAGAGTTTAAGAGAGAAATAAATGTGTAGATGATAATAGTAAGATACTTCAATATGCCACTCTCAAGGAAAGACAGATGACTAGGAAAGAAAGACCCTCAACATAGAAAAATAAAAGCCAAACAGCATAATCAACCAATGTGACCCTTAGATGTACACAGAACACTCCATTAACAATAACAAAGTATACATTCTTCTTCAGTTCACATGGCATACTCTAGTATAGATCACATGAAAAAAACTGAGATCCCACAATCCATTTTCTCAGATCAAAATGCTATAGAACTGGAATCAACAATAAAAAAACAACAATATAAAGTCAAGCACTTGGGGACTGAACAACACATTACTCAAAAATCACTGGGTAATAGATCAAATAAAGGATCAAATTAATAAAGTCCTTGAAACAAACAAGAACAATAACATGGCATACCAACATCAGTGGGACACAACAAAAACAGCAATGGGCAACTTATAGGAATCAAAACTCATGAGAAAAGAAGAGAAATCGACACCTACAACTAAACTAAGAAAAACATAAGCCCTCCAAAAACAGGAAAAAAACTAAATTATAGAGATTCCAAAATCAAAACCGAACTCACTGTCAGTAAGCAGATTCTGAGTCAAAGCAATCTTATAGGACAGGGTAGAACTGTCCCTGTGGATTTACAAGACAGGATCTCCTCATGGAAGCAAAAAGTCTCACTTTTATCTAATAATGATGATAGCAGAGATACATAAATTGGAAATTGAAAGCAATGGAAAAATCAAGAAGACAAGAAGTAGTTCTTTGAAAGCTTTAAAAAATTTGATCCAACAATAGCTATGCTGGGGTCACGCCAAAGAAGCAAAAGACATAACAAGAAGAGACATAAACTCTCCCATAATCATTGTAGCAGAGTTCACCATAGCAAGAAGTTGAAAACAACCCAAATTCCCACCAGTAGAAGAATGAAGAAACAAACTTTGGGGCATACACATAATAGATTATTATTATAAAAAAACAAAACTAAAAAAACTAAAAAACTAAACTAAAACAAAAAAAAAAAACAGTGAGGAAACAGCAAAACATTTCATGATATGGATGGCTCTGAAAATGACTATGTTCAGCAAAGCTAATTGATCACAAGAGAAAAGATATTTTATGAGACTACTACAATAATAAACGGCAACAAGACCAAGGCAGAGTCTGTTCTGATGGTATGGAATTTTTCTATTCTAGCCTCCCTAAGCAGTGAGCTGGTGTGCCTTTCTAATGTTCGTAAACTGTGTATCACCCTCTTATTTGTGTATCTTAAAAGCCTCTTCACTAGAGGAAGGTTTCACCTCAGTAGGGGTAAGATTCTCATATTGGGAAGACAGGTAAGAAATCAGCTTTTGCCATATAACATTGTTTTGTGATCATCTTAAATCCACAGAGACTTTCATAATAGTGTTTAGTGAAACTGGGAATTCAAATTCAGAGGTAGGGAGGCCATGTTTGTTTTGGAGGTGATACATTTCTGTTGGTGGGCTAAACTGTGGGGCAAGGTATTGGGGGAAAGTGCTTACTATTACTTATGGAGACCTCAAGTTGATGCGTACCTCTAGCATTGTGTTCCTAATTTGGGCACTTTGGGCCTTTTTTTAATCTAGCTGTCATTGGAGACTCTGAATGTGTGCCATAGATAACTGGGACTTTAGATCCTATCTTTTGAAGTACACAGCGTTCTGCATAGAACACACCAGAAGGAGTCAATTTGGATTGTACTTTAAATACTCCTGTAGCAGATTAAAGAAATTGCAATAGCCCTTTGAATTTGAGTTGAACTTTATATTTGAAAATTCAACTTAAATTTAATATAAAATTTGAGGAAATGAAATGTTTCTTGAATTTAAGGTTGAATGCCATAGTGTGAGAAGAAACAGATGACTACTATCCCACTTTTATAGATTTGGAAGCCATTTGAAAACTTTGGCTTGGATCTTTTGCATTATTGTATCAGATAAAACACAACTCAAGATAACCATACATTGTCTATTTTAATACTCTCTTTGATTTTTGTGTGTGCATGTGGCCATCACTGCCCCTCTCTCTTTGCTGTTTTATGATGTGTCCTAATCCAGCAGGATTAAGTTATTGAAAGTTATTCAAATATTGAAATGAATTAAAATTGATTTAAATTTCAATTAAGGCTAAATATTAATTAATAATGAAATACTAATTAATAATGAAAATATTGACTAATAGTGAAATTCATATGGAAAGTTATTGAAAGTTTTGCCCTGTCTCCAATCCTCATTATTTGAGTAAATAGTAGCCAGTCCCTTAAATTTTAAATCTGAACAAGTTAAATATTTTAAAATCTTTACCATATCCTAATTTAATAATACTATCATAATTACCATATGTCCATGAGGATGATTTATATTCCCCAATAAAATGATAATTATTTATCTATAGTGAACCAGGGATATATATATAAACCATAGATATATGAACATATTTTATATATTGTACATAATTGGAGTCCCAATGAAAGGACAATTAGGGTTGTTTTTTTTTGTGGGCATCACTGCCTCTGGTGGTCGTGGGCGCTACCCAGTGCTGCTCCTAAGAGCGGCTGCTGGATTTGAACCGCCAAGCCTGCATGCCGTAGTCCCACACTCAACCACTTACACCACCAGGGCTCAGCCCGGACAATTAGTTTTTATGCTCTGACCCCACATGATATTTTCTTTCCTAAGCAGATAAATGAAGATGTGGATGCTGTAGAAAAGTGTGGTGAAGAAAGCAGATAGTGCCGGGCTACCAGAAAGAATGATGTCTAGGGCATCATGCCAGTCATGATCTACTAGTCAATTGCAAGGGCAGTGTGGGTGGATCGCATGACATTAAAAAGTAGACGTAAGCCAGTCATCGATCCCGCTACTTAACTGATAAACAGTGCAGTCAATCAGATGCAATCTTGGGTGTCAAATGCGTGCATGCGTCAACAGCTACAATGCTGCAAATGATGCATTGTATTGGGTAAATCTGCTGCACAAAAACTCTTTAAAGTGTTGAAGAGGAAGGGTGAGGGCTCAAATGTGCCAGACACATGCCATGACATTTTGAAAAACTTCACAGGAATTGGTAAATTGAGCTGTACAAATAAAATTAATGAAGAATCCATGCATTTGAATTATGGTGCTGGTGACAAATAGTGAAAGGACCATCGTCTGCCAAAGACAAACCCCAACAAACAAATCTGTCTTGGAAGAGGGATAGCCATCATGCTTTTTGCAAGGGATTCCTGGTCCCATACAATTAATTATACATGCTACTAGAAGAGACTGCTCTCCTGAAAAGGACATAATGCTTGATTAAGTGGAAGAGCAGCAAAGAAAAGAAAGCAGCTCCTCAACGAGATAGGTCAGTCTAGAGGCCATAGCAATGTGCTAAATATAAGAACGGTTGTGGGGATGGTGCAAAGCAGGCAACGTTTAATTCTGTTAATGAGCAAGGATATTATAAATTGGAAGCTACTCCATGGAGTCTAATGACAACTACCCAAAGTTTTAGCCTGGTCTTTATAAAACCTTTCAATTCTCGCTTATCTAGAAACGTCCTAATTGTCGTTTGTGAGAGATAATTTTACTAAGTCTGTAATTCTCAGTAGTACTTTTTTTCTGTACTTTATACTTAATGTCTGTTTGCTTTATTTCATGCATGCTTTCTGCCAAGAAATCAGAGTTTAGTCTTATTGTCTTCCTTTGTAGGTAACTTTTAGCTTTTTTCTGAGCTTCTTGTGGGAGTCTTTAGTTTTTGGAAAGTTTGATTATGCATTTTATCTTTGCAATTTTCTTTTGGGATATATTCTGCTTGGGTTTCATTGATCTCCTTGATTGCATAACTTCCCATCTTTAAAGATACTGGGAGAATGTTATTCCATTCAGTCTCAAGTTACAGGGGGTAAAAGGCACAGGTCCGGGAATGAGTTTTGGACTTGCACTAAATCCTAGCTCCAACATAAGAACAATTAGTTCTTATATCATGGCCCTGCTCGATACTCATCCTCAGGAAGGGAACACAGAACATATGGGTGCTATAGAAAAATGTAGCAAAGGATCTAGATGGTGTCTAACCATCAGATAAAACAGTGTCTGAAATCTCAAAGGTTTGTTTCCAAATAAGCAGCCACCCAAGTGAAATGTCAATTAAGTCCACCTGGAAGAATCACACCATTATCAGATACTGAAGGATTGGAATCCATAACATATATACCCTTGTATAAGCTGAGTTTTTCAGCACATTTATTATGCTGAAAAAAGCCCCCCATAAGCTCTTATTCCAAAGAGGATCTCACTTACCTGTCCTCAGGTCTCTCAGCTCATCTGCTGGCACCTGCAGCCTCTGTGGGTGGTCTCCTGATTGTTGACATCACCGATTTTCTTTTTTCCTGCATACCACAGTCCCTGTGTTGTCTGAGCTGTACTGAGCTAGAACTGCCTGCTTCTGTGTGCTGGTACCTGGGGTTCACTGCATCCTTGTCAAATGAATGTCAGATGCAACCACCTTTCTCCTGCTCTTCTCTAGAGCTGTCATCAAGGGAGGCATATCTGCTGTCTTACCTGGACGTGGTCACACCTCCTTGCTCCTCACAAACATTGCTGAATACAAGTACTGGTATATCTCTGCTCTCAGACATACAGTATTCTTATTCACAATACTTAGTCTGCTATATTTTATTTTTTATTTTCTTACCTTTCAACCTTACAGTGTTGACTATGCTTGTGAAGAGCAGCCTGTGTTAGAATTCATAATATGCACATTGTGTTGTGGACAGGCTGCTCTATGCAAACAGTCATGTCATCACAATCTGGAATATCATCAACCTGAGGCAGGCCGCAAACTAAACAAGCTGCATTGTGTGTATGCGGCAAAGCAGTGTACATAGTAGTCAGTACATGCACTAACACAGCATGTATAGTATAACCCTCACACAGGCTGCTCTCTGCAAACATAGTCATGTCACTCCATTCTGGAATATTGTCATACCAAACTCTCCGAGGGGTTATGGTATCTTTTGAGTGCTAGTCTTTTAGGGAGTATTTATTTTCTATGATTAAGTCTATCTGTCTTGCTGTATTCTATTGCCAACTGATTTTACTTATTTAAATATATAGAGAGAGTTGCTTGGACACCACCATTTTTACTGTAAATTGATCTCTTTTAAGAACTATAGCTAGGGCTCATTTTTGGAGTAGGGCGTATGGTATATTTTGATATTTCAATTGCTATGGTACAACATTCTTTTTCAACATCTTCTTTTTTTTTATTCTGATAAAAATGGATCCCAAGACTTCGAATCCTGGATCAGAAACAAAAAGGGAGGTCATATGAAGCTGGTTTCAACCTCAAGGTTGTGTCAAGAGCAGAAGAAAGCAATAGCAGTATTGCAAGCAAGATGAAAAACAAGTGCAGGAGTGGCCGAAAATGAAAGCTGACTTGGAAAAGATTCCAAAGGCAAAAAAAGCTCCATGGTTTTAATGACTTCATACAGAGCTCTAGAGACTGAGTGTCTTCAAAATGGTTACTGCATAACACGCATGGGAATTCGCTTATGTGCCCTTCAAATGTCTAAAAATGATGAATTAAAAGCACTGGGCAGTTAAGATTTTGGTGTGTCAGATGGATGGTATATTCATTTCTTGACTAGGTTTACCCTGTGTTTGCAGCAAAGAAGAACTATTTCACAGAAGTTTCCAAAAGACCTTGATGAAAAAGTGATGCCATTCCATTCATTTATCCATCATAAAATAAGGAAGGATCCATAATTGTGACCTGGGAATATGGATGAAACACCTATGACCTTTGACCTTCCAAGCAACAGAACAGTGGCAAGTTTGGGAGACGAAGTTATCATATTTTACTCAGAACTACAGGAAATGAAAAAAATCTCATAGTCATTCTGTTATATTTGCCTAATGGAACTAAGCTGTGGCCTGTCATTATTTTTGAAAGAAAGAACTTGTCATTATTTTTAAAAGGTCAAATTCCCACCAAGAATTAATGTGCGCACACATATTAAGGCTAGGTGGAAGAAGATGGAACAGAAAAAAACAATGGCTGGAAGAAATTTGGAGTAGATGACCAGGAGCAGTCTTAAAGAAAAGAAAAAACATCAAGAAAGAAAGAAAGACAGAAGGAGAGAAAGAAGGAAGGAAGGAAGAAAAGAAACTATCATTGCTAGTTTGAGATATGTTCAGAGGCCACACATTTGATGACATAAAAAAATTGGCAAAGTCTTCCCAAGTGAGTTTGACTGTTATTCCAGGTGTTTACATCTGTATTGTGGCTAGATGTGTGTTTAAATAAATCTTTTGGGGATGAGCACAGTGGCATAAGTGGTTGAGTGCGGCAGTTCAAATCCAGCGGCGGCTCTTAGGAGCAGCACTGGGTAGCACCCACGACCACCAGAGGCAGTGATGCCCTGTCCCTCAAAAAAAAAATCTTTCAAAAACCATCTGTGAAAGATGTGGCATGAATATGAATAGATGTCATCTGGTCAAACCCGATGGACAAAAGTTGGAAATCTGATGACGCTAGACATAGAATTGATAGCAAAGTGGGTGTGTGATGCATGAGAAGAATTTCCAGAGGACTTGGTGCAACGCGCCTTCAAGAAATGTGGTGTTAGTAATGCTATGGATAACAGTGAAGACAGCACTTTGTATGAGAGCGACTGCAGTGATGGTGATGACTGTGAACTCAGTGATGATGACAATGTCTATGCTGATAACCTCACATCAGCTAAAGCTGAAGCTCTGTTTGGACATACAGATGGTAACGAGGAATCTAGTTTTAAAGGATTTTAAGTCTTTTGTTTTAGGTTGGTTGCTGATTGAGCTAAGGTTTGGTACTTTTAAAATTATTGTTGATCCCATATTATTTTTGCTGACCTTCTTTCCCACTTACAGAACTAATTTAATGCTTTTTTTTGAAGTAAATATTAAAAAAATATTTGATCTACTGATACTTCAGTTCATGTAATTTTATTGGTATCTATTTTTATCTTCAAATTTACCAGTGGTTGCTGCAATTCTCACCCTAGGCTTATCCTTAAGTCAATAAGTTTCCCTAGTTTTTGTGGTAAGATTAGGTTCCTTGACATATATTTGGGTTGGCTTCTACTAGAGTATATACAGTAATCTGAAGTTGGAGGTGGTATCAATATCAGATCCTAACTTCTGAGATTCCTGTTTGCAGAAGGCAATAGATCACAGTGAGAACCCAAGATCCATTAGTGGAACTACATAGGAAAATAAGCTTCCAGGAAACTCCCCTATCTAAAATTGAGGGATGGAAGGAAAGTGGCCACTAAACAGTATGTATAGAAGAGAGGAGTATAAAAGATCAAAGGTGTCAATCTGACCTGAATAGTTAAAACTGCCAGTAAATCCCCCCTAGGATGTAGGCTGAATGTGGTCTGGTTTTCAAATTATTCTATACTTTTGGTTTGTATTGCTTTGTTTGGGTTTGTTTATTCACATAAAATTCTATCTCAGAGATGTTATGTCAGTGGAGGTCACCCTCTTGAAGTTTTGGCATATACTTTTCCATTTGGGGGTATATGAAACCCAGAATTGATGTCCCCACTGGGACAACAAGTAGAAAAAGGTATTTAGGGAGAGGCGCACAGTGGTGGTGGTGAGATAAAAGGGAGATGATATCAAGGAGTCCATGTAGAAAAAGATTGCTTGAAAACTGATTTTGGTTAGAACTGTTCAATTCTACTTGATGTGATTGAAATATGGGATGGTATAATATATGTAATAAATCCCAACTAATTAAAAAATAATTTCCTTGTTGATTTTCCCTCCTGTCTCTCCCATTTCTGAAAATTTGATCACACATATTATTCCGCTTGATAATATCACACATAACTTTTATGTTTTCTTATTTTTCATTATTGTTCTACTAAAAATCAACACCCAAACCCACTGTCATTGAAACAATTCTCATTCATAGTATTAATTAATCATTAATAGAGCAAAAAACTTCATCTTTCTCTTTTGGTGATTTTAAAATACCTATCTTGTGGCTAGTCACCGTAAAGTGACCAGACATCCTGCTTTTTAACAATTTAACAATGTCCTGCAGCATTTCAAAATTAAAATAAGTATATTACAATACTATTTTTGCATTCTATGAAAATTTTTGTTGCTCCATGTAGACCAAATTTTTAATGAAGAACTCCTATCTCCTATCCTGCTTAAAATCTGGTCACTTTAGTTTAATAGCTCAATTCATACTGTAGAGTAGCTCTAAGTTTTTCCACTAGCAGATTAGTATTAAGAGAATTATGCTCAATCCCACTAATTCTGTCTTCCATTGATTCAAGTCTACTTTATTTCCATTTCAATATACATTACTAACTTACAAAGTATTAATATTAATCTTTATTTATATTTCCTATACTTATTATTTATTTGTAAGTTTGTTCATGCAGTGTTTTCCTGAATTTTCTGAAGTCTAGTTTGAGTTTGCCTTATTTTGACTGCAGTTTTCTGAATTTTCCTTTGAATTTATAGAAGCTACCTAAAATAGCATTCCTTTCAATTATTTAACAGGTAGTTCTAATGTCTTCTTTTCTTCAGGATTTTTTTCAGTCTATATTTTGCCCAATTGTTTGAGCTACTCGATTTTATGTCTTTGTGTGAATTGAGATTGTACAGTGTCTCTGAGATACTGCTTTTTGGTGGGTGTGTTAGTCCGGGTAGACTAGAGGAACAAATGTATAGACATGTATATGGACATAAGGGAATAGTTTATATTCAAAAGGAATGGAACACTGAGAAAGCATCCCAACCCAGTTCAGTTCAAAGTCATAAGTCCAATATTAGCCCATATGCCCGATACCAGTCTATAATGTCTCCTTCCAACTCACGAAGTCACAGGTTAGTGGGTGCAGAATCCCAGCACTGGCAGGGGTCTCCCCATGGCTCCTTGCTTCCAGGGCTCAGGGTCCATCAACAGCATCCAGTGGTGGCAGAAGCAACTCATTGCTGGCAGGGGTCCCCACGTGGCCTCTCCAGCTTCAGAGGTCTGGCTCCATCAGGGCAAAGCCATGTGGCTTCTCCTCCGGCTCCTTCAGTTTCTTGGATGCTGCCATCTTGTCTTGTCTGTGATTCATCAACTCTGAGACTAACTCCCAACAACTGGGGAGATAGCTTCTCAGTTTCACAAGAAAAATATCGTGAGATTTCCCAGGAGTCTCAGGAGAAAGCCAGTCCCATACGGAGTCCTCCTTGGCTACTCAATGACTATCTCCAGATTAACAGGCTAGGCTCCACCCCTACATCTCAATCTTGAAATTAACATAAGCTCATGACCACCACAGTGGGTGATTGTGTTAAATATGTTGGTATTTTCTTAGCATTCTTATGGGTGTAATAGAGGATAGGAGTATTTTTGCAGTTCTTTGTTCACTGTTCATACAGCACAGTCGAAGTGTGTTCAACAGGTACCACTCCCATCTAGAACTGACCAGGTGGGATAGGAAGGTGTGCTGCCTTTCATCTAGTGGGTGCTGCTGAAGGTGTAGGAGATGGCTGATGAGGTGGGCACTGTGGTTTTCTAGCCACCAGGCATTGGTGTGGGCATTTGAACAATCCTGAGTCAATGGGTCCAGTTATCAGGACCTTGACCTGATTGAACATTGCTAGTAGAAGTTCAAAATGACCTCAGTGTGTCAGGCCAGCTGAAAATCCCCTCATTTTATTTGCCTCTTTACTTGCCACCTCTGTTCAGCTTCTCCTATTCAGGATTCAGTCCACATCTATCTTTTCCTCTGAAGCATGGGGCTTCAATATTGTCATCCATATTGGTTTCATTTTATTTGTCATATTTGTTGTAAAGGGTCTGATTAACTTCTCCATAAATTTTTCAAGGCTGTGACAGGCTGAAGTTAGATCGCCCGGCCTGTCTTCAGTGGCACCTCGGTGTGTAGACTTGAATTGCCAGTCTTTCAGCTAGAGTTGAGCTCTTAGCCACCCAACAACTCCCTAATAACGTGATAGCTACCATTTATTGCGTACTTCATTGTCAGCACAGACAGGGTTACTAACTGATGTTTATAGTTTTCTTAAGGGATAGAGAAATTAGAAGCTAAGAAAAGCCTCCTTTGGTTTGAAATAGGCTCCATTATTTTGTAAAAATTTGAGAGCCCAAGAGAACCAACTAAAAGTTGGTTTTATTGATGTTGTTTGGGGGAAGCAAGGTAGTGAATATTCAAAGTCATTTTTAGATGTCTAGAAGATGGCAAGTGTGGCTGTAGGATGGTACTTTGAGGACTGACTCGGTACTGACTTACAAAGAAGTCCGAATTTTAGCCAGAAAGAAAAGACACCAGACATCAGAATCATTTTTTTTCACCCTCCTTTGGTCCTCTTCTCCTGTCTACATGAATCCACTAATTCTTCCTAGAACTGCCCACTCCCTTGTCAATCTGTCTCAGGTGGGCTCAGAGCCCTCCCCATTACCTGGATGCCCTGGCATTCCACGTGTTCCTCTCATGGAGTTTTCTGGTCTCCAGACACAGAATCTTGCGCCTTCATGCTCGGTATAAATGAGACCTCCAGGCCTCCCAGGAGTCAGTGTCCTAACCTGGTTTTTAGTTTGTTTGTTTGTTTGTTATCATAGACATACTCTTTTCTACCTCAACAATTTCAAAGGGAAGTCAAGTTTCTTCCTGTTTTCATCGTAGTCTTTTTCAAAAAGTGTTCACCATGTTTCTTGTCTCAGAGTCACTGAGTCTTAGCCATTTGGAGGTGCAGAGGGTCAGTTCTTAGGCTAGAGGCATGGTTTGAAAAATAATATATGTTGCCACTGATCCCATTCAAGTTTTTTCAATCCCAGTTCAGAGTAGACATACTCCATGTGGTTTTCTTGGCTGCAATTTTATGAAAATAGTTCATCATCCCTTTCTTTCAAGGAGCTACTGGATAGGTTGAAACTGCCAACAATCGCTTTCAGATAGCTTACATCACTCAGGCTTCTGCAAGTTCTTTCTTTGGGCCTGCCAATCTATGCAGGCAAGTGCTCACCATCAAGCAGCTTCACAGAAGAAAAGCAACTAAGCTGGAGGGACTTTTCCAATACAGAGAAGTGGACTAAAATAAGAGATAAAGAAAGAGGTTGTACAAACCACTTGTCTTAGAGTACAGGTAGAGGATCCTCTACTGATATGTGACCCCCCCCCGCCTCCCACTCCCCACACCGCACACACTCTTTCTATTGCCTGCTAGCAACCTGTGGCATTAGTCACGTTCCAGGAAGCCTTGGGAAAGGCAATGCATTTGAAGGAGTGCTCAGAATGCAATTCCCTTCTGGAATGGATGATGCTGGAGCTTGCACACTGGTGGTTTTATTTTTACCCCACACTTCTGGAGAAAGCTTAATGGCTTCCAGGGCTCCTCTCTGTTCATGAAATTTAAAAGGGGGAGGGGGAGCTCACATAATTACAATCCCACAGCAGGGCAATTGGCTTACCTCTGACTAATAGATCCCATTAAAGATGTAATAGCTATGGTGTCTCAGGAGAAATTCCTACTTATTTATGCTTAGTATTAGGGCAAATATTAGTTAGCATCAAAACAGGATGCAGTTAAGTCTAATCTGATGTCACTAGCAGAGTTTGCACTATAAACAAAATAAGTGGCAATTACTTTCAAGATGAACCAATAATTTTGTGAGCAATTCCGTTTTGTGCTCTTCAGAAATGTTCATGAAAGAAAGGTGTGTTTCAGGGAAATGTCCAGGGCATGCTTTTTAATCACATTTCATTGAAATGTATAAATTAATGTGAGGAGAATAGCTTTGCCTTTCTCTTTTCTAGGTTTTCCTGGGGGAGAGGAACTAGAAAATACAACCCAATATAGGTAATGAGGATTGCTGGTTATATGAGGATTTTTAACCAAGTGACTTTGCTCCTGTTAAAGTAAGACACCACACACACTTAGTCTAACGCAGAAGCCCATCAGTTTACTGTTTGTCCTCTAGAACTTCATGTGCTTGGATAATAATTCCTTGGCCATTTCACTGGAGGAAGAGAAAAAGAACTGGGATGAATGCTGGGAGTAGGATACATGGTTCAGGAGTGATCTCAGCTCACAGCTTGGCTGGAAATGATTATTATATTTTTATGCAAAACACATATACAAATCACGTAATCCCCTGGAAAATTTGTTTCCTACTTGCAGTCTGCAAGTTGTGTATATGTGTGCATTATTTACATGGGTGTGTTATGTTTTACAAAGATGATAGACTTTCATGTCACTATATTGCATTCATAGGCTGCATTTTGGGCCATTCCTGCACCCTACCTCCACTCCACCCCCCCCCCCCCCCCCCCCCCCCCCCCCCCCCCCCGCTTACACACTGTGCACTTTTTTTGAGAGCTAAAGGCTGCATACCCTCTTTCTTTACCTCATACTTTAGCAGCTAGGTTCCAGCACATTCTCCTGGGTAACAAAATCTTTAGTTCATGCTTATTTTCTTTCTTTTAAAAATTTTACATGTACATATAGTGCCTTTTATTTATTATCCTAATGCTCTGATCCATCTCAATCCATCAAGATGGACTGACACAGGGATACAAACATAGCAACTGTGAGAATGGCTTGCAGTATTTTATTCTGTTGTGTATATATTGTGTGCTTGCTTGTTATTAAAGTATCTATCACCCCTGACTTGTCAAATGTCGCTCTGGATTTGTAACACCCAGGGGAACTCCTGTGATGAGTATAGAAGCTTAACAAAGCTTCAAGATCAACAGCTATACCTAGTTCAGGGGTAGAAATATGAGTCTAGTGTAGGAATGAGGCAATAATCCCTTATTCTTCTGAAAAAGAGAGCTGCTTGGATTCCAGTTCCAGCCATCAGAGGAAACTTACTCCAGAGGGAAGAGGTGATGCCAACACTGTTGCTGACAGGGTCCTTGAAGTCCGGTCAGCCTGAGTGCTTGATTGCTTGGCACAGAGGACAGCATGTCTCCATGTATATCTCTCATGACTTCTGCTTCCTATCCATTCCTTTCTAGCACATGTCAGAGCTGGACCAGCTCACACAAACCTTCAGCATCATGTACTCTTTCTATTTCACTGCACAGACACATTGGGCCTTTCTCAAAAACCAAACTTGGAAAGACAGTGGTAGAGTTAAAGAAGGAAAAAAGCCTGGATTCTACTAAATATTATTGCTTTTGCATTCCATCTAGCGATTCAAACTTATAGCATCCCTATATGAGACAGTAGGCCTACCACAGAGGAGTTCCTTGGCTGTAATTTGTATTGAGAAGATTGTCAGTTATTGAATACCTGGAAGACACTTGTGGGATAAAACTACCATCCTTGGCTTAGCAGTCAAATTATTAAACACTATATTATGAGGGCTTCTTCTGCCTACCTGGATCCTGTGATTGGAAGGTAGTGATAGGTAATCAGTTAAGACTTCTAGATTGAGTAAAATAAGTTCCATACAGCAAGTGCCAGGCACTGTTACCAGTAGGAAGATGAATGTGAAAGAATTCATATTGAAATACGATGATTAGGGTGATTTTTATGAGGGAGAAAATGAAGTAGAATTAGATTTGAGGGATGGAAAACACACTACTGTCAAACAAAAAAATGAGGGGAACTTTCAGGTTAAGTAAGAAGGCCAGGAAACAAACCCTTCAAAATGTCCTTCATGTGGAAATGTCTGTTTATAAGTATTCTATGGATTTCCACTAACAGCACAGTCATCAAGAAGATGATATCTTGAACAGCAAGACAGCAGGAGGTGTAGGGCTGAAAAAGAGGAAGGAACTCTATAGTTCTGACAGTCTAGCAAATTTGAGAGAGAGAGAGAGAAAGAGAGAGGGTGCAGATTGGAAGAAGTCAGTATAAGAGATACTGGAAGGAATCTACTGGAAGGCATCACTGTGTCTAAGTAAATCTTCAGTAAATCAATTCATGTATATATTTCCTGTTGTCCTACCTGGATAACTTGTAGCCTTTGCTGCAAGGGGAGGTCATGACTCATGACAAGACAGAGATTATTTCCCAGGGGCTCTTTGAGCTAGCTTCTTCTGCCTGCTACCTTAACCATATTTCACTGACCTTCTTGAGCTGATACTTCTTGAAATATCAGGATATGTGAGAAGTTTTCCAGTAGCCAAACACATTGTTAGGTTTTTTTCTTTCTACTTTGGAGCCATGGGTGAGGTCAAAACTTTGAACATCATTGCCTGGAAATATTTGTGAATTACATCAATTAAATGAGAACTATTTAAAGAGCCAACTAGTATTATCAGAAATCGATGAAAACAGCAGGGTTGCCTGGAATTCTTCCTTGGGTCTGTTTGTGGCTACCTCACAGAAGTGGTGGATAACCAGGAAGTAAATTGAAAAAGTAATTACTTTAGATTTGATGTTCAAATCTGTCTTATGAAGGGAACTTTATAACCTTCAAAGTAACATTTCATTAGTCATGTAATATTAAGACCATGAGGGACTTCCTTTAAACATTAGTACATGGACCTGTCCAGAGCTGCTCAGCAAGGTGGTGGTGGAACACTCAGCTTCCTGGGCCAGTTAGTCTGGTCCTCAATCTAGTTATTGCTAAGTAGTCACTGAGTTTATGTGTACGTTCCTTTTCACATCTCCCAAAGAGAAAAGTTACAGGACTTTGAGAGGATGAATTATGTCAAATATGGGATTAACTAAGCCTGCCATCATTTAGATTAAGAAGGAGGAAAGTACATAAACAATCCCCAGGGGTCAGAGTGACGCATCCCATGTTAGAGGAGTATCAAACAGATTCTGAGTGTAGGGAACATTCTTCTCTTGAGAAACAGTACTGAATGGGAGTGTGCAAGATCAGTGTTCTTTACCTGCTCAAGTTACCTGCCTTTGTCTGACCAGCAGATCCTATACTTGCTAACCACCCTGAGAAAGGGAGTCTCCTGGGCTCTGATCAAGAATGAAAGTTGAAGTTTTTCTATGCTGCTAGGAAGATCACTGGCTCTATTGAGGAAGGGATTTGGTATTGATTGTGCTGAATGTGCTGGAGAAAGATCAAGATATAGGGGAACTAGATGGAACATTAACCCCAAGGAAACTGAGACTTGATGATTTAATGCTTCTTCTGGGATATTAAGATGCTTCCAGAGACTCCCAGTACTAGATATTAGGAAGAAGGTAAGAATGATAAGTACTAAACACTGAGATTCCAGACTCAACTTTCTATCTGGGTCTCCAGACTGTGTGGATGACTGAATTCCTGTGCGGGTCATCTGGGCTCATCGCCATCAGACAGAGTTTTATCATGGATAGAGTCACTCTGTTAGACACTGATCATGTGGGACCTGCAGGCTGGCCTGTGGCTATTTCTTTCTAGTCTTGGTACCAACCATTCCCTTCATGCACTCCCAGGGAACTGGTTTTCTTTTGCTTTTGAGATTCCAGGGAAGTGGGGGTGGCAGCATAGTGGCATGACTCCAATGAAGGTTATCACATCATAAAGAACTGTTTTTAAATCCTACCCCATTATGTACCAGCTCTCTGATGTGGTTTTCAGTGATACCACTCTGTGGGTGCAAATGGAAATAATCACATTGGACAGTCATGAGGACTCAAAGAGACCATGAATGAAAAGTACATGTCACCAAGACTACTACTACTACAGGATGAAAGACTCAGTCTCTGCCAGGGATCATCATAATTGGCCTAAGGCTGAGAAATAGTAGTTTTTATGGTACTTCCCAGCTCTGCCAAGTGTATTCCCAAAGTTTGCCACATGACCCTGGGCAACTTGCTTTACTAGGCTTCTTCCCATTTCTAACAGATGCTGGATGTATTAGTCTGGGTAGATGAGAGAAACAAATTCATAGACACTCAATATTGTATAGAAAGTGATGATATACAAGAGCAATTGAATATTGAAAAAACATTCCAGCCGAGTTCAGATCAGTCCATAAGTCTGATATTAGCCCATATGTCTATAAATTCCTCTTCAGACTCATGAAACACATGCAATAATGCAGAATGCAGGATAGTCAGAGGCCAGAGGTGGGAAGTCTTGTGGATCCAGTGGTGTTATGAGCATCTCAGCACTGTCATGCATCTCCACATGGCTCCTCCTTCTGAGGGCAGTAACCTAGGCACATGTGTCTTGTCAGCTGCAATACCTCCCAGGGAGTGAGTCTGTGTCTTGCTTCCAAAGAGCTATTTATCTCTTTAGCACCTCAAAATAATGTCATCATGCTGAGACCTGATTGACAGGCCAAATTCCATTCTTTCACTCATAAGTCTCAAATTGACAAGAGATTATGAAACTACCACACTGGAATTTAATTTTACATGGCTCAACAAATATTTTAACTATAACAGATCATTCTGATACTTAAGAGAAACCTTGAAAGCAAGTGTGAATATATCTCTAAAACATGCCTCAGTTTTAATTTTGTAAAATTTAATGCAAATATTAGGTAGTGGTGAGCTGATTAAAACTGAAATGACAAGTTAGTCATATCTGTGTCACAGTTTTAAAGATATTGACTTAGTCTTATCAGTGATCTTATTGTTTTCATGGGATTGACTAATTGGTTCCGGAAAATGAAGTAAAAGGACTGTCATTGAAAAAATGTATTATAAAAAAAACTGGTATAGAGTTTGAATTTTATGTTAAGAATAGATGAATACTTTTAAAGAGACTCATACAAGGAAGTTTGATAAGTTAAAAAAAAGCTGTAGTTGGGGTGTGGACAGGAGATCATTACAGAAGTTAGCTGATTGACTGTGTCATCAAAACTGTTTGATCCTAATGATTGATGTACAACTCCCCCACCCCCAGAGGGGCATGAAAAGCAGACGCATGGGTGAAGGGAGACAGTGAATTGTACAAAATGTAATAATTAAAAAAATTAAAATTTTATAAGCGTTCGCAAGGGTGAGAGGGGGAGGAGGAAGTGGAAAAGAAGTGCCAATACCAAAGGTTCAAGTAGAAAGAAAATGTTATGGAAATGATGATAGCAACATTTGTACAAATGTGTTTGATACAATTGATGTATAGATTGTTATAAAAGCTGTAAGTCCAAAATAAAATGATTTACTAAATCAAACAAAAAAATTGTCCCTTCAGAAATAATAGTGGTTTGTGGAGAACAAGAATAGAGGGTTTTGTTTTTTGTTGTTTTTGTTGATGACTTGAATGTGTTCTTGAAGGAGAGGATGGAGAAGAGTTAGAATGGGGTGAAGCAAGAGCATTTTGTCCATTCTAATTATGTTATACATAATTCAGATGCTAGCTTGAAATGTATTTGGAGTGGTCAGTAAGGCTGTTGAAGGAGGGCATGTGACAGTTAGAGAAGGACTTGTTTGGAGGATAAATATAAGAACCTTCACCTTTTGGAGAAAAAAGTATACTGAAGAAGAAAAAAAAGATCAGAAAAGTTCTAAGGTCTTGAGGTTAACAGACTGAAGGTAGAGGGGGTAGAGGGATGGGAAACTGCTAATCTATGAGAGAGAGAAAGAGAAAGAGAGAGAGAGAGAGAGAGAGAGAGAGAGAGAGAACCTTATGGAAGAGAGGACAGAAAGAAAATCACGATGCTATGGATGGGAGCTTAGATAGAGGAGGAAGAGTGGCCCACTGTGTTTTGGAGAGGTTGGTAAAAACTGTGAGATGGCATCTTTAGATCTGACTTTGGGCAGGTCTTTGATGAGCAATAAAGAGGAATTGAAATAAAGTCATGAAAATTGTGGAGAAGATGAAAAGGTAAAGAGCCAAAGTGGATGACTGATCTCAGATGCTTTTCCAGTAATGGAGTGGACAAATAAAATGTTCTGATGAGTAGGAAAACAGTCTAGGAATTTCTAGATTGTCTAAAGAGAGGACACTAAAGCACATGTGCCAGTGAATGGCTAATTAGATAAGGACAGAGATTGATGCTATAGGAGAGAGGAAAAGGATGGAAGAAGGCATACAAACGACCAGAAGATGAGAGCGTATGAGATCTAGAACACAAGAGGAAGGACCAGCTCTTCTTGTGAACTTGGGCACATTCTGCACTTCAAAGGGGGCAATCATGAGACACCAAAATATTCTCTTCTGCTCTCTAATTACAAGACACAGGGATGCTGTGAAGCCCCACTGGCCACTGTCCAACTGGACAGAAAATGGGAATAACAGATTCTAGATCCAGAAGCTACTATATGATTGTGAAAGATGATGGAATCCAGGTTTTTCTCTACTGGGTTCATCTAAAAACCGTATAATTGATTTCAAAAATGAGGTAAAGAAGTGAGTTTAGAGGCATCAGGGTCAGTTAGGGAATGCTTTTACCTCTGCATTTCCCTGAGAAAGTTTTTGATCTAAAAGTGGGGAGGAAACTCATGAAAACTCTTGTGCTGACCTTGGAAAAATAAATATTGCTATGGCATGTACAGGTATGACACAGTCAGGAATAAGTAAGCAACTTTTCCCTAATATAGTCCAAGATTGCTCAAGGATCATGTAAAACTGATGTAGAAGAGATAACTTCTGACCCCCTATAACATCCCAAGAGGGAAAGAAAATCATTAATTGTTCAGGGTTAATTAGTATCATGTGGAAGTCTGACATGCTTCTATCCTCAAACCATCTAAAAATTTCTGACACCAACCATCCCTCCCACAGCACTCTAGTTTTCTGCCGGGTTCAGTAATGATTGATGCTGTACTGACCATGGTCACTGTTACGGAGTTCAGTAGGAAACTAACGGTTACATTGCAGGCTCAGAGATGCAGTTCCTCAATCAGGACATCTTTTATTCAGTTCTACCAATAGTAAGATTTCATTATGGTTTTAGCTGTTTGGACTGACTCCTACTTTACTTAGGCTAGTGTTACACGGCCTTTTTAGCTATACTGATAAGTGTCCAAAGACCACTCACTCTACCAGTCAGCCTTGGGTCAGTTGCACGCATATCTAGCTCTGTGAGTTGACAAAGCTAGCTCTATCAAGTGCCTAGAGGCATGCTTTCTGCCAACAAGCCTCCTCCATCAGTTTTCTTGTTCTGTGGTATGGGAAGCCCCGTCTATGGTCCTGTGTTGGTTTCCTAGTCTATTGCCTCTACTGCTGAAATTTTGTTGCAGTTGCTTCTCATCTGTTGTGTTTCAGTTCTTTCTCTCCTGGATCTAGAATCTTCCCAGCACAGGAATTCAGAGTCCAAAGGTTGTGCTCCACTTATTTTTCTTACTTAGTGATTGTATCACGATTGTCATTCTGTCTCTGAAATAGTTCATTTCAAGCAGAGTGGGGCAAGAAAATCGATAAATTCCCTTATGAAGATTTCGTATCTCTTATTTGCAAAGTCACTTTCACACGGTTGCTAGGAGTTACAAAGATTATGCTGTTGTTCTTAAGTACTATTGAGTCAGTTGACTCATACTGACCCTATCTGCAATAGAATGAAACACTGCTTGATCCTGGGCCATTCACATAATTATTTTTATTTTGAGTCCAGTGTTGTAGCAACTGTGTCAATAAATCTAATTGAGGGATTTTCTCTTTTATTGCTGCCTTCTACTTAAACAAGCATTATGTCCTTCTCTAGGGATTACCCTCTCTTTATGAAAGGTTCAAAGTATGTGATATGAAGTCTCACCATTCTTATCTTTTTTTAAAATTTTATTGGGGGCTCTTACAACTACTACAACATTCAGTACATCATTTGTATCAGGCACATTTGCACACGTGTTTCCACATACATTTCCCAACATTTTCCACTTGAGCCCTTGGTACAAGCTCCTCTTTAAAAAACAAAAAACAAAAAACTCCCCTTCCCCCCCCTTTTTAATGAATCATTTTATTGGGGGGGCCCATACAATTCCCATCACAATCCCTAACAACATCAGTTGTATGCAGGCCACTTTTACACACCAATTGCCCTCATCACTCTCAAAACATTCTCCCTCCCTCCAGGCCCCCATTATCAGCTCTCTATATTACCCTTCCTCCCCGCCTTACCCTTGAACCCTTAGTAATTTACAAATTATTTTTTCATCCTGTACACTGTACAATGTGTCCCAACACTCACTTCCCTGTTTTCCGTGCCCCAGAGAGGAGGCTACATGTAGATCCCTGAAGTTGTTTCTCCCTTTCTATTCCTCCATCCCTACACCTTCCTGGTATTACCACTCCTATTACTAGTCTTGATGGATCATCTATCCTAAGTTTCCCATGTTTCCAACTTCACTGTATATCTCCTGGTCTAGCTGGATTTATGTGGTAGAATTGGGGTCATGATAGTGGGTGGGAGGCAGCATGGGAACTAGAGGAAGGTTGTATATTTCATAGCTCCTACCCCATATCTTAACTGACTCATCTCCTCCTTGTAACCCCTCTGCAAAAGGATGTCACCTCACCTATTGATGGGCTTTGGGTCCCCAATCTGTACTCTCCCTCATTAATAATAATATAGCTCATTGATGCCTGACACCGGATCCCTTCACCACCTCATGATCACAGACTGGTGTGCTTCTTCCATGTGGGTTTTATTGCTTCTGAGCTGATGGCTGCTTGTTTACTCAAGCCTTTAAGTCCCCAGACACTATATCTCTTGGTAGCCGGGCACCATCAGCTTTCTTCACAACATTTGCTTATGCACACCTTTGTCCTCAGGGATCATATCAGGAAAGGGATCATATCAGGATCATATCAGGGATCATATCAGGAAAGGGAGCATGCAAAGTTGTGCTTTTGAGTTCTTGAAGCCTGATATCTTATCCCTTTGACACCTCATGATTCCACATGCTAGTGTGCTTCTTTCATGTGGGCTTTGTTGCTTCTTAGCTAGATGACTGCTTGTTTACTTTCAAGCCTTTAAGTCCCCAGACGCTCCGTCTTTTGATAGCCAGGCACCTTCAGCTTCTTCACCACCTTTGCTTATGCACACATTTGTCTTCAGTGATCATGTCGGAAAGGTGAGCATCTTGGAATGCCAATTTAATAGAACAAAGTGTTCTTGAACCGAGGAGATACTTGAGTGGAGGTCCAATGCCCATCTGTTGTCCTACTACTAACCCTATAAGTATACACATTACTACTAACCCTATAAGTATACACATTAATCTCTTTCCCCATCCTCACTTATAAATATATGCCCCCTATGTACATACCTGTATTTGAACCTCTATAAATGTTCATTATCCCCCAGTTCCTTCCTCTATTTCCATTTACTTCCCTCTTGTCCCACTATCATGCTCACTCTCCATTTGGGTTTCAGTATTTTTTCTCTGTTACATTAGTCTTAATCAATCCTTATTGGCCTTCTCTCACCCACCTTGTCCCTGCATTTGTATCAATTGTTATTCCCTTTTTCCTGGGCTGGTCGACATCACCACCTTTCCCCCTCCTTTAAGAAGCATTCTGACTCTACTTCTTCTTTTTCCTAAAAAAATTATAGAAGGGTCTCTTACAGTACTTGTGACAATCCACACATACATCCACTGTGTCGAGCAAATTTGTACACATATTGTCAACATCATTTTCAAAACATTTTCTTTCTACTTGAGTCCTGGATATCAGCTCCTCACTTACCCCCTCCTCTCCCCTCCCTTCCTCATGAACACTTGATAATTTTTAAGTGGTTTTTCATGTCTTGCATCCACTGCTGTCTCCCTGCACCCACTTTTCTATTGTCTGTTCTCCTTTCGAAGGGATTATAGATAGATCATTGGATAGGTTCCCTTACTCCCCCCACCTGATATCTCTACATGGGACAAGGGGAAGCAGGGGAAAGGAAGTGGGTATTAACAAACTTAAGGACAAGGAAACAATGGGCAATCTAAAATTGATGGCAAGGAAGGTGTAGGATGCCTGGTGGGGCTTAATCAAGGGCAATGTAGCCAAGAGGAATTACTGAAATCTAAATGGAGGCTGAACGTGATAGTGGGACAAGAGGAAAGTAAAAGGAAATAGAGGAAAGGACTAGGAGGCAATGACCATTTGTCAAGGTCTCAATAAAGGAATGCATATATGTAAATATATTTGTATATAATAATAAATAATTATGATAAATAATAAATCAATGTACATCTATTTTTTTCAATGTACATCTATTTATATGTTAAGTATTAAGGTAGCAGACAGATACTGGGCCTCTACTCAAGTACTCCCTCAATGGAAGAACACTTTGTTTTAATAACCCGTCAGGCTGTGGTGCTCACCTTCCCAACAGAATCGCTGAAGACAAAATGGGTGTATAAGCAAATGTGGTGAAGAAAGCTTATAGTGTCCAGTTATCAAAATAGATAGTGTTTGGGATTTTAAAGGCCTGAAGATAAACAAGCAGCCATCTAGCTGAAAAGAAACAAAGTCCATATGGAAGAAGCACACCAGCCTGTGTGATCATGAAGTGTTGATGGGATTAGGTACCAGGCATCAAAGACCCAAAACAAAACAAAATAAAACACATCAATGTGAATGAGGGGGTGGGCAGTGAAGAAGCAAAGCCCATCTGTAGATAATTGTACATCTCCTTACAGAAGGATTATAAAAATGAGACAAGACAGTCAGGGTGCCAGGGTGCAAGATAGCACTAATGCATCATGCATGTTTCCTCTAGTTTTTTAATGCTTCCTCCCCCACACTATCATGACCTCAATTCTATTTTACAAATTCAGCTAGGCCAGAGGATGTCCACCGGTGCAGATAGGAGCTTGCCACACAGGGAATCCAGGATAGATAAACCCCTCTCATTCTACATTTATGAGACTTATTTGTTCTCTTGGCATCCATGATAAATGACTTTTTAATTTTGGTGTTCCTTATTTAATATCCAATTTTCACATGCATATGTCTTTGGAAATACCATGACTTGGATCAACTCCACCTTAGTCCTCAAAGTGACATTCATGCTTTCCTTGAGCACTTTAAAGTTTCCATGAATTTGGTATTCTGCCTTTGCTCTTCTTAATGCTAATTTCTAATTTTATACCATCTTAAATGAGAAAATGGGTTTCAAAATTTCAATATCTTTTAATTTTCTAAGGCTTTTTATTGCATTCAAACATCTGGCTTATTTAGAGAATGTTTCATGTACACTGGGAAAGAATATACATAATGCTGTTGTTGGGTGGAGTGCTCTGTATGTGTGTAGTAGATCATATTGATTGTGTCGTTTATTTTGTATCTTTACTCTATTTCTTCCCTGATCTGTCCTTCCTCAAAAGTGGTGTACTGTTTCATGTTTTATCTGTTTCATGCTTCAGAGGCATAATATTTTGATTATTGTATTTCAACTATCAATTATTGGTGTGTTTATGTTTATTGTAGTTATGTCTTCTAGTTCTATTGTCCCGTTAGTGACATGTTTTTGTCTCTCATCATAGGCATTTTCCTTGAAGTCTATTGTATTGTAGATATATATTGCCACTCCTGCTTTTTTTATTGTCTTTAGCTTGATATCCCCCTCTGCCCCCATCTTATGATTTTTAGTCTATTTTTATCTTTGTGTCTAAGGTGTGCTTTTTGTAAACAGCATATTGATGGGTCCTGTTTTCTTATCCAATTTGTTACACTGATGTCTCCTGATTAGTATGTTTATTCTGCTTGCATTTGCTGCCTTTATAGATATGTGTGTTTGTTGCTGTCATTTTGATGTGTGTTTTCTGTATGTCTTTGGTGTTATCAGCTTTTGTTCTCCCTTTATTTTTGTACTGCACTCATTTTGCTTATGGATTGTCTTGTATTTTTCCTTTCCTGCTATTTTTTATGAGTCTCATGTCATTTTTTTTCTATTTTAATTATTTTCCCATTTGTTTTATGTTGCCATGTTATTTTTTAAGTTTCTTTATTTAATACAGACTGTCTCTCTTATGAATTACTTGTTTCTTTCTCTCCATTTGAATGCTTTATGTAGACAGTTTCCCTGCATTTCATTTCAATTAGTTTTCATTGCAGGTTGATATCTCTGGTTTCAACTTTTTGGTCATATAATTTTGTTTTATTTTGAAAATGGTTTGAAATGTGTTGATTTCTTGGTAGCGTTGTCTTATATTGATCTCAGATTTGGCTACTGTTTATGAATTTCTTTTCAAAGGGCTTCTTTTAGTATTTTTTATAATGTTCATCCTGTTTTACAAATTCATTTAATTTCTCCAGTCACTCTTTTATTTCTCCCTCATATTTGAGGGAGAGTATTTCTGAACAGAAAAAATATTTATTGGCACTTTTTCTTTCATAGCTTTATATATGAAATTCCATTATCTTATTTGTTGAATGGTTTCTGGTGGGAAATCTGAGCATATTATAATTGTTTTCTCTTTGTATATATTTCTTTCTTTTTTCCCTAGCTGCTCTGAGGATTTTCTGCTTGTACCTGATTTTGAAGTTTGACTTTGATATGTGGAGGTACTTTTCTTTTGGGATTTATTCTGTTAGGGCTTTTCCTGGTGCTTTGGATAATTACTTTTTCCATTGTTATGCTGCTAGGGACAGTTTCTTTCAGAGTTTCTTGAGCTTTTCCCTATATGGATTTGTTTGTATGTTTGTTTCCTCTTCTTTCAGAATCCGAATGAGTTGTAAGTTGTTCCTCTTGATATAAATATGCTTCTTAGGTCTTACCCAGACTTCTTTGCTCTTTTTTGTTGAGGGATTTTTCTTTGAGCTCCCTAATTGTGTTTTCTATCTATTCTATTTTATTACTCTGTTCTTTTAATGTGTTCTCAAATTCTGTTATCTTATTATTCATTTTCTCAAATTTTGTTTTTTTTTGTGGTGGTAAGGTTTCTAGTTTTTCTATTTTTTCATTGTCCTCTCCATCTCTCTTTCCATCTATTGAAAATAGCTGAACATCATTCTTTTGATCCCCAACCCTATTTTTTTAATATTTGATAATTACACAGACTTTTCTTCTTCAAAACTTTCCTTTGGATTTGAGTGTTGTTCATTTGATTCTACACATCATCCTTCCTTCCTTCCTTCCTTCCTACCTTCCTTTCTTCCTTCCTTCCAAATCAATATTGATTGCTATCACTGTGACATCAGGAAGTATCTACTAGGGATTGGAGGTAGGCTAGGAGTATGGACAAAAGCCATCCTTGTTTGCTCCCCTTTACCACTGCAATTGTTTTCATCTTCTCTGCATTGACTACCATGTTGACTGTTGGTTTTTCATATATAGCTTGTATAATATTAAAGAATTTCCTTTCTATTTCTATCTTCTTGAGTGTCTTAAACAGGAATATGTGTTGGATGTTGTCTAATACTTTTCTGCATCTATCAATGCTGTCATTGTAGTTCTCATTTTTTCTTGCTAATGTGGTGAATAATGCTAATGCTACTAATATGTTGAACCAACCTGCATCCCTGGTGCAAATCCCACTTGGTCACTATTAGTTTTTTTCCCCCCTGTGCTTTTGTATTCTATTGGCTAATATTTTGTTAAGAAATTTTGCAAAGATGTTCATTCGGGATATTGGTCTGTAGTTTTCAATTCTTGTGGGATTTTTGCCTATTTTAGGTATCCGTGCTATCCTAGCTTCATATAAAGAGTTTGGGAGTTTTTCATCTTTTTCTATGCTCTGGAACTTGTGTAAAATTGGTGTCAGTTCTTCCATGAGTGCTTGGTAGAATCCTTTTGTGAATCCATCTGGCATGGAGTATTTTTGTGTTGGTCGTCCCTTAGTTACAATGTCTATTTCTTCCCTTTCTATCTGTCTGTTGAGGTTCCTGACATCCATCTGGGATAATCTTGGGAGGGATTGTTTATTTGTCCATGTCTTCCAATTTGTTGAATTCATTAGAATACAGGCCTTCAAAATTCTCTGTAATTATTCTTTTGACTTCATTTATGTTTGTTGTAATGTCCTGTTTCATTCTTGAGATTGAGTTTTGTTTCTTTTTTTTGGTTGTGCTTGACAGCGGTGTGTTAATTCTGTTAATCCTTTCAAAGAACCAACTTTTAGCTGCATTAATTTTTTCCATAGCTTTCCCTCTCCTGAATCTCAGCTCCTATTTCCTTTATTTCTATCCTTTTTCTAGTAATAGGATTGTTATGTGTCTGTGTTCTAATGGGTGTCAGTTTTGTGTCAGTCAACCACAAGTCTCTCTTATTTTTTCATATGTGCATTTATTGCTATTAGCTTTCCTCTGATAAATACCTTTGTTTAATTGCAAAGATTTTGGTATGTCTTATTTTCATCTTTATTGGTTTCTAGAAACTTCCTGATTTCATCTCTGATCTGGGTCAATTCCTACTCTTTTTCCAATAGAGAATTATTCATCATCCAATTGTTTGCCCTTGTTTTCTTCAACAACCTTCTGTTGATTCCTAGCCTTACAACACAGAGATCAGAGAAAGACATCTGTATAATCTCTGTATTTGAATTTACTCAAGTTCCACTTGTGTCACAGCATGCGGTCTGTCTTGTAGTATGTGGCAAGTGTTATTGAAAAGGATGTGATTTTTTTTTTTTGCATTTGGGTGGAAAGCTCTTAAAATATCTATCATTTCAAGTCATACAATTGTGCTGCTTAATCTATATAGTCCATGTTGCGTTCCTTTTCCAGTGAACTGTCTTTTTCAGAGTGATACATTAAACTCACCAACTATAATTGTTGAGCCTATGACTTCTTTCATCTTTTGAAGTATTTGATTTATGAATTTTGCAGGTCTCTCATTAGGCACATATATATTTATTATGCTAACTTATTCTTGATGTACTACTGTTCCCTTGAGCATTATGTCACGCCCCTGATTTCTTTACATTGCCTTGGCTTGTGATATTTTTCTCCAGTCTGTTTTTGTCTTCAAACTTGTGATGTGTCTCCTATAAGCAGCAGATAAATGGGTTATGCTTTCTAAACCAGTCTATTAACTTCTGCCTCTTAATGGCAGGCCATTGACATTGTGTTATTACATCCATCTGTGGTCTCTGTGATGTCATCTTGTACATTTTGTGTTGGGTATTTTCCTGCCAACCTATCTTATAAGTTTGTGTTGAGTGTGTGTTTCATTCTTGCCTTCTTTCCCCTATTCAGGTAATGCTATTTAGAGGGCTGTTTTCTCTTTGTTGCCCTTTGGGTGGACTTTTTCTATGTGACTACCTCTTATTCGCACTTGGCAAGTATTGATCTTTTATGTATTATTTGAGCTTTTCCTTGTCTGGGAAAAGTCTTACTTTTCCTTCTATCTTAATAAATGAAATGGGAGGCATAGTATTTTTGGGTTTCTGTTGTTTTCCTTCAATTTTTGGAATATGTGACTCTGTTCCTGGCTCTTCATTGTGTTTGCTGATATGTCTGAACATTCTCTTTTTGGAGTGCCTTTCTATGTGACTAATTTCTTTTCCTTAGTTGCTTGATTATCTTCTCCTTTTTCTCATAGTTGGATCATTCAACTATTAGGTGTCTTTTTGGCTTCTTCTTGGCATTCAGTTTTACTGGTGTTCTCATAGCCTCCTAAATTGTCGCCTGATTTTCATGTATTAAGCTGGGGAAGTTTTCCTTTAAGAATTCCCTTGTTATCTTCATTTTGTTGTGTCTTGTTCTGGAAGTCCAATTATTCTTATGTTGTTCCTCTTCATAGCATCAGAGATGGATCTCAGATTTCCTTCAGCTTCTCTGATTTTCTTATTTGGCTGCTTTTCCTATTTGCTGAGGTCTGCTTGGTTATCCTCTAGGTTACTGGTGTGATTCTCTGCCTCCTTGGGTCTGTTGCCAATGTCTGCCAATTTTCTTGTGAATTTTATTATTTCTCCCCTCGTGTCTCATTTTGGCATGTGGTCTTTTTCTCTTCTATCATTTCATTCCTTTTGGTATTGCTTCCTTCTTAACCAGTATAACTTCAAACAGCATTCTGAAATTTTCTTTCTGTGGTAGGTCAATATTTGGTTCTTCTGTGCACAATTTTAGGTTCGTGAGTTCTGTTTCCATTGTCTTCTGTTGCTCCTGCTTTTGTGTTGAGGCTTTTGGGGCTGGTTGTTCTTTGTGTGTTGTTTTAGAGGAGCTTGGAGCCATATTCCAGATTCAAAGAGCATTGGTAGCTCTCCTGGCATACTTGTATGGGTACTTCTGCAGATAGCACTACTGGGGGATCAGGTTACTGCTGTATCTTACTGTGATTTTACTCTTACTTCAGCTTACAAATATTCTGTTATTTGAAATGTGAATTGGATAGTCTTCTCATGGGATACTTGTTGGGTTGCAGTGGACCCAACAGGGTAATGTTTCACAGGGTGATGTTTCAGGTTGATCTCTAAGTGAGGTATAGTTCTTTGTCTCGTGGTGCTGGGAGCACTTCTGGTGGTAAGTGATGTTTCCCTCTGCAAGTGGAATGCTGAGGACAGCATGTGGGTGTGCCCTCTTGTTGTAGAGCATCATAGCTTGCAGGCAGAATTGCCTAAGTCAGGGAGATTGCCTTGGAATTTGGGAGGATGTTCCTCCAACACTGTGGAGCTCCACAAGTGGTGGACAGCAGTTCACTCAGTGACTTGTAGGGCCTTTGGGTTAAGGCTGGAGTTTCCCCAGGCATTTGAAGGGGTGAACCTCTAGCCACTTAGGGTGTGCAGTAGGATGGGAGTGATTTCCCCAGCTGCATATAAAGCCAACAAATGCAGATTTTGGTCCCCTAACTGGGCCTTCAGAGTTTCCATTGGCAGAGGGGAGTGGCTCAGAATCTGAGAGGAAATTGTGAGAGGAAAGAGAGAGAGAGGAGAAGAAAAAGAAGAAAGTAAAGACTGGAGCAAAGCTGCCAAGCATACTAGCACCTACTTTCAAAAGAAATGCAGATATTAAACAAAAGTAAAAACAGTCAACAAAAGAAAATAGCAAAAAAGGACAACCAAAGCAGATAAAACTCTGGCAGGAAAGAGAGAATAGAATAAAGAAGGGCAGAAAAGAAGAAAGAGTGAGAGAAGAACAAAATAAAGGAGGGGAAAAGCAGAGAAGAGGAAAAATAGAGATAATTGAGTCCTGTGTCATGCCGTGTGCAGGATTGCCTTGTGCCATGTGCAACTCTGTCACAGGAGTCAGGCTGTGGCTCTCCCCTTGGGTGGGTGGTTCTGCCCAAGGTAGAGACTAGGGGGCTGGAAACCAGCAGTGGCATGTGGAAGAAAAAATACAGTGAGGAAAGAAACAGAAAAAGCAAAAAGAGATGAGAAGAGAACAAAAAGAAAGAGAAAGAAGTGAAAAACACAACTGTGCTTATTCAGATTGATTACGATGTTAAAGAGAGAAGAAAGAGAGAAGGAAAAAAATAGCAAATACAGAGTAAACTGATCCCTGGTCAACTAAATGTGGGGCCAGAGGGATTTAACGCTTCCCCAGGAAGGCAGGTTGGCATGACCTTTCAGTGCAAGGAGCCTGGGGTACTGGGCAGAATTGCCCTAGTTGGCAAGGTCACATTAGAGGCTCAACAGAGGTTTCCTCAACAGCATGGAGCACTTTTGTGGGCTGTCACAATTGCCTTATATGCCCACTGAGGCCAACTGCTATTTGTACTGAGTTGCCTTAAACTGAGGGTAGTGGTGTGTAATCCAGCAGTGGTGTATGATAGGAAAGAGAGTGAGAGAAGAGGAAAAAGAGAGAAAAGAGGAGAGGGAAAAAAAGAAAATGAGAACAAAACAAAACAAAACTGGGATCATTGAGAGTGACTGTGGTGGGAAAGATAGGAAGGGGAGAGAAAAAAGAAGAACTAGAGGATAAGTGAATAGATAACTGATTCTTGTTTGCCTGATCATGGAACTGGAGGAGTTTCAACTCTGTCTCAAGCTAGCAAAGTGGTGTGTCTGCTTCGTGTAGGGTCCCACAGATGCTAGGTGTGATTACTCTCAAAAGCAAGATGACAGCAGTGGCCAGACATCAGTTCCCACAGCGGTATTGAGCGCTGGAGTTCACTGGTGTGCCTGCCTTGTGCTGTGCTACAAGGCACTACAGCAGTGGGAAGCAGGGGGTTCTCTCAGATCCATGTAGGGCCCCAGGAAAGGCAGGACCTCCCTAGCTGTTTATAGAATAACCGAGGGGAGCTGGGCTTATAGACCTAGCTAGACTGCTTATTTGTTCCTAGGTCAGAGGTTGTGTTTTTTTTCTCTTGTCCAGCTAAAATAGAATTAAATTAAATAGACCCCTTGACTCTGAACTCTGACTCTTGCTCAGTTAGAAACAGGTTCTTTGTTATATTGAAAGTCTCCATGCATTGTAGCTAAGTTTTGTCATTCCTTAGGTTGGTTCCCTTCTTATGCTAATATATGTTAAGAGACTCTCTCGATGGATGTGCTTCCTTGGAGTTGATTCTGAGCCTGGGATTTGCTGTTTTTACCCAGAAAATATATTTTATCTTTCTATATTGAACTTGATTTGGGGACAGTCACACTGAGCCCCAGAGGGGGAGATCCATCTTATAAGGGAGGCTGTTTCTTCCAGGACAACTGGAACTGATTTTACCCCCTGGACTATAGCTATCTATCCCACACCTCAATTCAGGTAAATTTCTGCTTTTTTTCCTACTCCACATTATGGTTTCCCCCTGAGCCTGCTCCTCATGCTATGAGTTCAAGGCAGCTAAGAGTGCAGGGTTCTCTGGTGTGGGATCCTGTGACTAGGTCTCAGAAGTTTTCGTGTCTGGGATTGTGTCCCCTTTTTCAGGGTGTCAGCTTTGGGAAATCACTACCCCCTATGAAAGGTGAAAAGTAGCTATTCAGCTGGATCCCAGGAACCCAGCTCACTGAACCTACAGTGATTTAGTGTGTTCCTGGCTTGTTTTGTGAGTGGAAATCACAAAAAAGCGGAGTACAGGATAGACCTTAGTATCCTAGTTGTAATTTCAGTCTCCGAATTCCAGTATCCTTCACCTTACCTCCCAATTTTCTGGTCTTGCAACAGGAGTGCTGGGCAGGTGAGTCTTAACTAAATGCCATTTTCTCCTGCCTCTGACTTGTTTTAACCTCAGGTTGATAAATGATGGTATTCATACTCCCTTTAGCATCTTTTGAAAGGGTGGTCTGATATTTAGAAATTGTTATAATTTGTTTGTCTGAAAATGTCCTAGTTTCACCACTATACTTGATGGACATTTAGCTGAATATATATTTGTTGGATAGAATTTTTTTTTCTTTTCATGGTTTTATATATTAACTTCTTGCCAGAATATTTTCTGGATCTGTATCAGAGTTTTTTCTTGTGGTTTTCCTTTGCAATTGGCATTCATTTATTCCAAGTTACATTCAAGAGTCTTTCTATTTAGGTTTTGAAAATTTGATTATGATATGTCTTAGTGATTTTTCTTGGGGTTTATCTTGTATGGAGTTCATTGAACTTCTTGGAAGGATAGCTTTTAGTTTTACATGATATTAGGGATGTTTTCTGGTAGTAAATCTTTGGTAATTCCCTCTCTTGCTCTCGCTCCTTGTTCCTTCAGGGCTTATTCTGGAATAAATTTATTCCTACTGATTGCTAGGTCTTCTTCAGTTTTCTTCATTCTTTTTACCCCCTAATTTTTCCTCATAAATTTGTGTCAAGATTCATTTTCTAATTTATTATTTATTCTTCAATTAATTCAATTCACTCTTCTGTTTCTACAATGTGTTATCTATCTCTTAAATTTTAGTATTAATTGTCTTGATTTCTAATCAATATTTTACATGGGTTCTAATTGTCTACTAATTTTATCAGTTTGCCCTTTTATTGTATGTGTTTCCCCAATTTAGTTTGTGGCTTCCTTTAGCTGTTAAAAATGATATATGATAATATATAAAATTATATTGATACATGTATATCTGTGACTTGTGGCATGGATCTTATGTGCAGAGCTGCTATCAACAAAGCCAGCAACCGCCCGGAGGAAGAATGGGGGGACTTTCCACTCTGGGACGCACTGCAGTCTGGGAAGCTCACAGAAGCAGCTCTATCCTGACCTTAAGGCTTGCAATGAGTTGGCATCGACTTGATGGCAGCGAGTTTTTCATAATGTATATAAATTATACAATATATAATCACATAGTACATGTGTGTTTATATAGAGTATATACATAATATCTAATTACATAGCATAAATATTATGTGATAATATGTCATAAATAAAACATTATATATTAATATTCTATAATTACACAATAGTATACAATTGATAATAATTAAAATAAAATATAATAAAACACATAATTAATATAGAAGTATATCATGTAATTATAGTATGTATAATATATTAGGACTTTATGGTATATTGCATAATAATATAACATTATAATTATATATAATTTGAATTTACCATAAACTGTCAGTAGAATGGGGAAAAAAAACCTTTAAAGAAATACAGCCAGAATATTCCTTAAAAGCAAGGATAATGAGATATTGCCTTACTTCTCAGAACATCATCAGGAAAGACTAGGATATCACGTTTGATGATATAAGAGGTCAGCAAAACTGAAAGTAAGAATCTTTGAAATGGATTGGCACAATAGTTGGAACAATCAACTCCAAAGCAAACAAACAAACAAAAAAAACACTGAACTAGATGTATGGCCTACTCACCTTATTGTGAAGATGAGACAGGACAAGGCAACATTGCTTTCTGTTATACAAAAATAGGATGATCACTAGTCTGAGGCATCTCATTGACAACGAACAACTTTCTGTGTAAGGAGACATGAAGAATTTGCTGCACAGGAGACCCTGAAACGGTTATAGCACAGTGGCTGGCACTCAGTGTCTGCCTCCTGTCCTCCACGTGGTCCTTCCTGCCACCTGACTCTCTCAGGCACTGCATGAGAAGCTTAATGAGCAGGGATTCTAGCTGTACCTTTCCAACCTTCCAATGCACTCTCCAAATAACAGTTCATATTTGATATATTTAAGAGCTTAACCAAAAGCTCAGCTTCAGTTCTCAGATTGTTGGTTTGGGCTTTGAGGAATTAAATTTTAGCTAACATGGAAGAAAGGATAAGAAGGATCACAGATCTTGCAAACTAGTGTCTGTTCATAAGAGAATATCACATCAGATTGTTCTCTGTGAGCTTGCAAAGTTTCTGGAGAGAATGGTGTAGTGGTTAGATTTTTCGTTAGTTTGAATGTAACTGTGTGGAGATAGACATGGAGTTCAACCTATCAATGAGATCTTAGTCTGGTGATGCTTCTTTGTGGCTGTGACTTCTGAGAAGACAGACTGATGAACAGTAATCTTGAGACCCATTTTGAAGTAGTTTCATATATGATTTCTAAGTGTGGTCTCTAAGGGGTTGGTTGATCATAAGGCAATTATTTATAAAGACTCATTTACTCTGACAGACTCGTAACTGTGCTTTCTCTTCTAAAAAGGTGTTGTCTAGCTTAACTGCTTTCAGACTCAAGTCCAGGTGAAATTTCCAGCTTTTCCCTCAAATTAAGCACATGCAAGTCTGGCTAGATAAAGCATATGGCAAAGAGTAGGGAGGTCTGTCTGAGTTACTGTGTTATGGGGCCAGGCCCTTTCAATCCCTGGGCATCACCTTCTCTAAGTCATCTCCAGACAATTTAACTTAGGTATTCTTTTAGGTTCATCCCTTCCTATTTCATCAGTGTATTAGTCCGGGTAGACTACACGAATAAATTTATAGACATGCATATGGATGTGAGTATGGTTTATATACAAGGAGAATAGGACATTAAGAAAACATCCCAACCCAGTCCAGCTCAGAGTCATCAGTCCGATTTTAGCCCATATGCCTGATACCAGTCTATCACGTCTCCTTCTGACTCACAAAGTCATAGGCCAGTGGGTGCAGAATCCCAGTGCTGGCACAGGTCTCCCCATGGCTCGCTTCTAGGGCTCAGGGTCCATCAACAGCATCCAGTAGTGGTAGAAGCAACTCAGCACCAGCAGGGCTCTCCACGTGGCTTTGCCAACTTCAGAGGTCTGATTCTATCAGGGTAAGGCTGTCTGGCTTCTCCTCCGGCTCCTTCAGCTCCTTGGATGCTGCCATCTTGTCTGTAATTCATCATCTCTGAGATTAACTCCCCAAAACCGGGGAGATAGATTCTCATCTTCATGAGAGACATATCAGGAGAAAGTCAGGCCCACACAGAGGTTTCATTGGCTACTCAATGGCTATCTTCAGATTTACAGGGTAGACTACACCCCTACATATCAATCATGAAATTAACATAAGCACATGACCTCCACAATCAGTCTGTGCATCCTCCTCTGAAAATTTAATAGACATCAGTTATATGTGGGTGAAAAGAATCCATGAATGATAGAATATAAAAAGTGCACTCAATGTGTGGCTACACAACAGACACTGAAATGTAGCAGAAAATCTTTTTGAAGGTGAAGATTAGAACTCGTCTGATATATCAAGCATTTTTTCCTACACACACTGAGCTTCAGAGACCAGTATCATTGCCACTTCTATCTTTAAAGTGGTAGCATTCCATGGTATCATCTATCTTAGAATACCACTAGTAACTAACCCTCACAAAATCAATCCATAGAAGGCAAGGTCCTAACTATTGATATGGACAACTGTATTACTTACAAAGTCACTTTGCTGTTTGGCTACTTTAAAAAAAGTGAAGTTAAAGAGAACTCAGAGGGCTCAGATAAACCAACCGGTTTACAATGATTTGCTTTTTAAGCTGTTTTTGAAATACTAAATCTATTTCTAGTTGTGCTCAAATAAACATTTTCTCCTTGTTACCCTGAACCACTTTGAAGATCACAGTTGATCTGTGTATTAGTATAAATCTTATGGGTTTTTAACCAAAAGCAATGAAATCTAACCCAATGAAATCTAATCCAAGACTTAGAGAAAACTGTGGAAATTATTTTCTTCATTTTTGAATCTCTCTATATATTGAGAATAGAATGTGATAAAATCTAACATTCTAGCAGTGATTTATATTCACTGTCTCCTGGAACTATTAACATTTTGCTTTCTAATTGAAGATATTCAGTTCTTCAAAAGGATACAATCCAACATTTTTTGTTAGTCTTAAACAACACTAATAAAATTTTTTTTAAGAATTAAACTTAGGACTCCATTCACTATCTTGTGGGTTATTTGGATATTTTATGCAAATAAGCTACATATTATGCATTTTCACCTCCCCCCAGATCCCTTGCTAAGCATGTTCTGCTAATATTTTTAAATAATGGTGGCCAAAAATGTATATTGCACATATTATTTGAATAAAAATATGGCACTTGCATAATATGAGATGATAAGCAAGGTCTACACATTAAAGACTCATAACACAGGACCCAGATGGTAAGTGAACAGTTTCAAGACTTAAGAGGTGCATAGGTGCATATATCATATCACCCAGACTTGCTTCCTCTGTATGCTTTCTGTTGCTGAGGGTCGGCCCTCAGCTCACAGAGCAGATTAGAGGTGCTTCTCTTGCAATCAGAAAACTTAATTACAGTGGGCTGGGTTTGGTATGGTTTCACTTGGTTTCTTCCAGGAATACTGTGTGGAGGATGTGTCTCGTCTCAAGACGCTCTCCAGTTAGAGCAGTAGCTAACGGATTTCTTTTTTTTTCTTCTTTTCTAAAAAAATCATTTTATTTGGCGGCTCTTACAGCTATTATCATAATACATACATACATACACTGTGTCAGGCACATATATCTTTTTCAAAACAAAGAAAAAAGTGTTCTCGCATTGAGGGAGATTTGAGTAAAGACCCAATGTCTGTCCATTACCTTAACACTTAACACATGGATGTATGTACATAGATCTATTTCCCTATCCTTATATATAAATATATTTACATATGTACATGCCTGTATTTAGACCTTGATAAATATCCTTTGCCACCTACTTCTTTCTTCTATTTTCTTTTATTTTCCTCTTGTCCCACTATCATCTTGTCCCACTATCATTTTTGACCTACATTGGGCTTTTGTTAATTCCTCTTGGCTACATTGTATTTGATCAAGCTCCTCCAGGTATCCTACACCAGAGGATATCTTTTCTAACCTACAGAGGTATTTATACCACATCTCACCATATTTTCTCTACTGTATAGAAAAGGAAAAATCAAAGCCCTGAGTTACAATATTTAAGAATTTCATAAGCAAAATATTGAAGGATGCAGGAAACAACACAGATGGTGACAAGAATATACAGTCACTGTAACAAAAAGAATTGGTCAGCAGTCAACAATTTCAAAAGATAGCATATGATCAAAAACCAATTACATGGAAAAATTTCAAGCAGAACTGAATTATCAAGAAACAAAGCTCCAAGAATTGAATTAATAATGACTGAAATATTTCAACAAGCTGATGAAGCACTGAAAGCACTCACTCATCTTTGCTAAGAAATTTGGAAAATTGTTACCTGGATAGCTAAGGGAAAGAGATTCATATTTGTGTCCTTTCCAGAACAAGTCCATGGACTATGACATTAATATTACACACAAGTAAAAGTTTCCTGGAGATAATTCAACAATGGTTCCCACTTTAGGGAGCTGCCAGAAATGTATGCTAGATTCAGAAGAGGATGTGGCAAGAAGGATATAATTGCTTACATTAGGTTAGTCTTAGCTAAAACAGAGAATGCAAGAATGTTATTTACTTATGTTTTATTTATTACTCAAAAGCATTCTACTGTGTGGATCATAACAAACCATGGACTATATTGAGAAGAATAGAAATTTCAGACCAATTCATTGCAGTCATTTGGAACCTGTACATGGAGCAAGGGGTGGTCTTTTATGAATAAGGGAATATGCTTTTTAAAATATATGATTTAAAATCAAGAAAAACTTGTGTCAGACTGAGTTCATTCTTATTCTATTGGTATGTTGAGCATATCATTGAGAAGTTTGATTATATGAAGAAGAACATAAGTGTTGGAAGGTATCTTATTAACCACCTGTTATATGAAGATAATACAAACTTGTATGTTGAAAATGAAGAGGTCTTGAAGAACCAGTCAATATATCAAATGCGTATTTCATTGGACATACCTTTAAACAAAATTTCTTTAAAGTGTTGAAGAGTAAGCATGCCACACTGAAGACTAAGGTGCCCCTCACCTAAACCATTGCATTTTACATTGCCTTGTATTCATGTGAAATATCAACAATGAATAAGGAAGGCTGACTAGAAATTGATGCATTTAATTATGGTATTGGTGAAGAATACTGAAAGAACAGTGAACTGTCTGAAGAACAAGCAAATTTGTTTTGGAAGAGGTACAGCCAGAATGCTCCTTAGAAGTGAGGATGCTGAGCATTATTCTCACATAATTTGGATACTTTATCTGGATAAAATTTTTCCTGGAAAAAACATGCTTGGTAAAGTAGAGTTCAACAAAAAGGACACCCCAAAATGTGAATTGACACAGTAGCTACAAGGGCCTCAAACATGAGAATAATTGTGAAGATAGTGCAGAATTGCATGGTGTACAGAGGCCTGCTGTGAGCTGCAGCGGATTTGGCAGTACCTAGCAACAATAAAGTTATTTAAGTTCGTGGATAAGGCTAGAGTTTGAAAGACTTTCCCTACCCCAAAATCACGCCTGTAAACCATGCTAGAGCAAAATTGGTCAATCTGGGCAGAAAGACTCCTCTTGTCTGCATCTAATTTTACGAATGCCCATTTGGAAGTCATGCAGACCAGTTTAAGTTGAGTTGCCTCTGGGAAAGCTGTTTGTTTGCCTTATATGAAGGCGTCAGTAGCATTTGTTGTTTTTGTTGTTAGATGTCATTGAGCAAGCTCCCACCCATAGTGATCCTGTCTATGCCCAATAGAATGAAACACTGCACCGTCCTGTACCATCCTCACAAAATTGTTCCTGTGTCTGAGCTCATTGATGCAGCCCTGTGCTAATCCATGTTATTGAGGCCTTTCATCTCTTTCACTTTACCAAGGGAATAGTATAACCATTATAAACTATGCTACCGAGGTGTAGCAAAGACAATAAGAAGGTGATGCTATTCCCCAGGTCCCGATGAGGGGAACATCTCTCTGATTTTTCTAGGAAATAAAATAATTCTCTTTAGTCTGCTCGTTCACTCAGGCTCCACTAGGATTCTTCCAGGAGTGCCTGCAAATTCCTAAGGGTACCTTTTTGGTGGTGGTGGTGGTGATGGTGTGTGTATCTGTTTCTAATCTGAATTTTCCATCCATATACCTCATGGAATGTGTATAGCAGAACTCAATTGAGTTTCTGAATTTGTGCAAGGCCCTGTTTGCTTTGACACTACATGGAGGTCCTGCCTTCCTGCTCTCTGGAGCAAGTGTGACAGAGTTCTATATAGAGCAAAAGCCAGAGAAATTTTAATCACAAGGAAAGGTAGAGTGATGTGGGTGGGCAGAAGGACCAGCTAAAACTGATCTGAACTTAAGGGCCCAGCAAAGGAGGGAAAAGGATATGATCTTATGGGACTGAGACTCTATCTAGCCCAGCCTTACCCTGTCAGAAAGGCAGCAATAGTTGGGAGCAAGATGGAACCACAGAGGTGCCCAACATCAGAGGTGGCTGGACAATCTGTAGACCCAAGGGTTTGAGAATTGTATTAGGCCAGATCTCAGTTGATAGATGCTTCATTGGAAGGAGAGAGAGTACCCTCAGTTGATAGAAAGTATTATCACAGTGAACTGGTTCATTTAACTCAAGGAGGCATGTTTTCTTATTATTATTCTCATGACTTTACAAGTGAAAACTCTGAGACACAGAGAGGTTAAGTGACTTATCCCAGATAACACCATGTACCCAAATGAGAACTTGGGATTGAGACCCGGGTCAGGGAAGCTCCATAACCACTGAAGTGTACTTCCTCCCTTTTGAACAGTTACATCTTATGACAATTGGAGGGAAAAGCATAATTCCTCCTTCTCGTAAGTATATCAATGCCCAGAAGCATGTCTGCTGAGGAACAAAACTAGGGCTTAAAGCTGGTACCCTATGTGAGCCCTAACTGCTGTCTGGACCCATAGAGCTTTGACCACAGACATTTAGGAGAGGACCCAACTTCCTCTACTTATTTTTCAGAGAATGGAGCCTCCCACTGAACACTTACCACCTCCCTGCCTGCATGCCTATTTTTGCTCATATCTCATTACACCCCACTCTCAATTTTAATTATCGTTCATAAGAAACTCATGATCTCCTTCCATGCAATCACCTCCCAGAGCACTACTTATTTAACTCTCACTTCTTGCAGAGAAGATGACCTGAAGAAAGAGTTCCCTGGCTTAGAGGAGGGAATTGGCACACCAAGGATGAAGCCACATCCAGAACCACAAAATCAAGGCTGGGAAATGTTGTCTGATGTATGATAGAATGCTTCCCAACTCTTAGAAAGTCAACAAAGGATGTGATTAGATCATTCAGCTCCAGTAATAATGACAGAATTAAGTGGCCGGGTGGTAGATAATTGTCCCAACTGGGACCTAAGTCAAAAAGTAGGCACAAATAGAGTCTCAAGGGCATAAATAACATAAAATAAAATAATTTAAAGCAAAGGGGGAAGTGTGTAAAGCCGAGGTCAGACTCCTGCATTTTGAACAAGGAGGGAGATAGGTTTCTGGGGGCAGGAGCCACTAAGTAACTGAGAGTGGAAGAAAGTTCTCTTGTGAGACTCTCCCGTGGAACTTGCTTGCCTCTTTTTTTGCTGGTGTCTGCGGTGGAAGGGATTGAGCTTCTTTTTTTTGGGGGGGGAGCATCACTGCCCTCAGGTGGTGGGAATTGGAGACCCAGCCTTTGCTCCGTGGAGCTGGAATTGAACCTCCATCCCAGTGGGTCGCAGTCCTGCGCACAACCACTACACCACTGGGGCTCAGCCCTGAGCTTCTTTCAGAAGTGAGATTTGTGCTATCACGTTCATAAGAGCTTCTCTGTTTTTCACCCATGGAGTCAATTCTGATTTATAAAGATGGTACAGGATAGCATAGAACTGCCCCTCTGCGTGTCTGATATTGCAGCTTCTCATGGGAGAAGAAAGCTGTATATTTCTCCTGGTTTCAAAGTGCTGACCTTACTGTCAGCCGTCGAATGCCTAGTCAACCATGCCACCAGGGTTGCTTGTCACAAGAGCTTGGAAAACACAAACAAGTGGTGGCGGGGAGGACATTGAGTCTTCCACAGGTCTGTAGTCTAAATACAAAGGTTGTGTTGTTGTTGTGTGTCATTGAGTCAGCTCTGACCCACAGCGACCCTTTTGGCCAACAAAGCAAAATAAAACAAAACAAAATACTGCACGGTCCTTTGTCATTTTCACAATTATTCCTGTGCACAAGGTCATTGATGTAATGACTGTGTTAACCCATCTCATAGTAGAGCTTCCTCTTTTTCACTTGTCCTTTATTTTAGCAAACATACATAAATACATAATACATAAAAACATACAGTGTCAAGCACAATAGTACGTATGTTGCTATCATTTTCAAAGCATTTTCTTATGATTTGAGTCTTTGATATCAACTCTTCATTGTCTTCCCTCCCCTACCTTTTCCGTCCTGAGCCCTTGATAATTAATTTTTTTTCATGTCTTACACTGACTGCTGCCTCCTTTCACCCATGTTTCTGTTGTCAGTTCTTTCTGGGGAGGGGATATATGTAGATCATTGTGGTTGATTTTCCCTATCGCTCCGCTCCTCCACCCTCTCACCTTCTTCTTGTCCTCCTGGTATCACTACTCTCATTCTTGGTCCTGAGGGGTTTATTTGTCCTGCATTCCCTGTGTTTCTAGCTTTTACCTATACCAGTGTACATGCTCTTGTCTTGCCAGATTTGTAAGGTTAAATTGAGGTTATGGTAGTGGGGGTGGGGGGGCGGGTGGAGCATTAAAGAACTAAATGAAAATTGTATGTTTCCTCGGCGCTATACTGCACCCTGACCGGCTCATCTATTCCTTGAAACCCTTCTGTATGGGAATGTCCAATTTTCTGCACATGGGCTTTGGGTCTCCTCTCACACTCCCCATCATTCATCTTGATATGATTTTTCCATTTAAAAATTTTAGAATGGTGAAAATAACAAATCTTTCCTGATCACTTGTCATATGTTAGTTTCATATTATCATAAGCCACTAAATGTTTATTTATTCTCATTTAAATTTGTAGTGGTCTTTAAAAAATCATTTTATTGGGGGATCATACAACTCTTGTCACAATTCATATATTGAGCCATTGCATCAAACACATTTGTACATTTGTTGCCATCACCATTTTCAAAATGTTTTCTTCCTACTTGAACCCTTAGTATCAACTTCTCATTTTCCCCCTCCCTCTTTCCCCCTCCCTCCCTCATGAACACTTGATAACTTATAAATTACTATTTTTTTCAAGTGTTACACTGATTGATGTCTTCCTTCACCCACTTTTCTGTTGTTTATCCCTCTGGCAGGGGCTTATATATCAACCATTGTGATTAGTTCCCCCTAGCTCCCCCGACCTTCCCCTTACCCTCCTGGTATGGCTACTTTCATTTTTGGTCCTGAGGGCTTTATCTCTGCTGGATTTCCTGTGTTTCCAGCTCGTATCTGTACCCATGTACATGCTCCGGTCTAGCTAGATTTGTAAGGTAGAATTGGGGTAGAATTGGGGTCATGATAGTGGGGGCAGGGGGAGGGAGGAGCCATTAAAGGGCTAGAGGAAAGTTGTATGCTTAATCAGTACTATACTGCACCTTGGCTGCCTCGCCTCTTCCTTATGAGTCTTCTGTAAGGGAATGTCAAGTTGTCTACAGATGGGTTTTGGGTCTCCACTCAGCACTCCCCATTATTCAAATTGATATGATTTTTACCCTGGGTCTTTGATACCCCATTCCTGATCCCATCAACACCTCATGATCACACAGGCTATGTACTTCTTCCATATGGACTTTGTTGCTTCTCAGCTAGATGACCACAAGTTTATCTTCAGACCTTTAAGATCCCAAACATTATATCTTTTGGTGGTCGGGCACCATCAGCTTTCTTCACTATCAGAAGAAGCCAGCTTCTGATACATACACCATGGGTTCAACAGGCACTATTTTACAGCGATAATTATTATTTATTATAGCAAGGATATGAAGAGCATGGGAGAGAGAGAAATAATAAAATTCCAACATATATCATGTCAGGGTAGCATGCTCACTCTGTCAATGGGGCCATCCACGTGGAGACAGCAAGTGGGGGGAGGGATTACATGATGAGGAAGAAGGAGCGAGAGCATCTGGTGCTGAGGGGCAGGAGAGAGGCAGGAGAGAGAGGACCTCTATCCTATGTCCAATCCTTATATACCCTCTGAAGCCATGCCAGGCCCCTAATTAGAGGCAAGAACATATGTCACAGGAAGGGATTGTGCCATATGCACATTTTATTGGAAATGGAGGTATCCCCTGTGACAAGACCAGACCCAAGACACCTGAATATAACTAAACAGGTTACACTAGAGATCATTAACAAAATCACGTGAATCAGCCTTCACAGGCTTCAAGGGAAGGGAACCATCAACCTAACAGCAGGGGAGTCAGCTCTGTTGTGAGACACACAAAGGCCTCGGATAACTGGGAGCTTCAGGGGGAATATCTAACTACTGACTTCCAACTAAATGCTGGCCAATAGTTTGCTTAATATTTTGGAGCACATAATTATGGAAAAGTCTTGTCTTCATCCCACACTTCACTACATTTGCTTATGTACCATTTGTTGAGAAGGTGAACATAACAGAATTCTGGGTTATTAGAACAAAGCTTTGTTGCATTTAGGCAGTACTTGAGTAGAGGCCCAATGTGTGCCTGTTACCTTAGTATTTAACATTTAAGTATATGTACATAAATCTATTTCCCTATCCTTATATATAAACATATTTACATATGTACATGCCAGTATTTAGGCCTTGATACATGTCCTTTTCCTTCTATTTCCTTTTACTTTCCTCTTGTCCCATTATCATACTTGGCCTTGATCTGAATATCAGTAATTTCTCTTGACTACATTGTATTTGATCAAGCCCCACCAGGCATTCTACAGCCTCCCTGCCGTTGATTTCAGATCACTTGTTATTCCCTTAACCCTGAGTTGGTCGACACCTTTCCTTTCTCCTGCCTCCCATTTTTCCATATCCCCGTGGAACCATTGGTCCCATTGTTTTCTTCTCTAGATTGTTTATCCTGCCTATCTTATCCAGAGAAACATGCAGAGACAATAATAAGCACAAAAAGCAAGACAGAGAAAAACAAAGCAGCAAGAAAATACAATAAGAACAAAACAAACAAACAAACAACAAAGAAAAGCCTATATAAGTTGTTTCAAGCCTGTTTGTTTACCTTGAGGAGTGTTTTCCAGTCCAGTCTGATGGGTTGCCACACCCTGGCCTCAAAGTCTATCTTTAGTGTTCTCCAGGGGCTTCATTGCTGTGCTCCCCTTCCTGGCTCAGAGGCGTGCTCTTAGCGTTTCACCCCAGTGTGGTGGGATGAGATGTGGCACAATTCCCATACTGTTTCTCCAATCCTGAGAGACATCCTGCCTCATGGTGGGCCTGGGTTCTATGATCCTCTCTTTCCATTGGCTACTCCAAGGCAGAATATTGTATTTGGGGCTTGGTCCAGGAAGTGTCCCACTCTCTTTTCTCCCCTTTTCGTTTGCTCTGGATCAGAAGCACCCCTCTCCATGGGCTGCACCTTCCGTGCTGTCCTCTGAAGTGCCTTTTTGGGGGAGGAGCGGAATGGGGAGGGGGGGGAATCAATATAGTTGGGATTGGGTCCTGCAGACCTTTCTGTGGGTTTGCTGCTTCAGGTTGGTATGCTGCATTCGCATTCGCAGCTCACCGAGCTGGTCTGGTTTCTTTCTCTCCTGTGGAGATATAAACAACACCCACCCAAAAGAGTGGAGTGTGTGTGTGTGGGGAGCAGGGGGAGGTGCGAGTAGTGCTCTGTTTCCCTGCTACCCATATAATTTTCCCCTTGCTTTTTCCCTCCTTTTAAGTTGACTGCAAATGTGTCCCTGAATTCTGGACCTTGCCCTAAGAATATATGTATATGGTAGATTTTCCCCTATGCCCCTTTGGCATTCTTCAAAGTTTACCTCAGTGAACTCATGTTGTACTTGTCCTTTTGTGCTTGGCTTAGTTCAGTTAGCATAACTTCCTCCAGTTCTTCCCACGTGGTAATGTGCTTCATGTGTTCATCAGGGCTTTTTAAGGAGGTGTAGTACTCCATTGTCTGTATCTGCCACAATTTTTTAATTCATTCACCTGGAAAATTGGCTTGCTTCCAACTCCTTGTGATTTTGAACTGTGCCATGTTTAACAATGGAGCACAGATTGGCTTGTTTCTTGCCTCTTTTGTGTATATACCCTGTAGAGGGATTGCTGAGTTATATGGTAGCTCAATTTTCATCTGTTTCAGATATCTCCAAATTGAGTTCCATAGCGGCTGTACATGGCTACACATGCACTAGCAGTGAAAAAGAGTTCTTATCTCACCACAGTCCCTCCAACAATTGTTGCATCCTGACTTTTTGAATTGGGCTATCTGTGGGGGTATTAGGTAGTATCTTATAGTTTTTTAAACTTGCGTTTCTCTTATGAATAATGATTGGGAACGTTTTCTCATGTGCTTATTGGCGATTCAAATTTCTACCCTTATGAAACTTCTGTTCGGGTCCTTTGCCCACCTCCTCAGTGGGCAATTATTTTTTTCTTATTTTAAGTTAGCAGAGTATTGCAGATTTAGTAATAGGGCCTTTGTCTGATATATCATTGCTACAGATATTTTCCCAATCTGTGGGCTCTCTTATTATTCTCTTGGTGAATTCTTTCCATGCACACCTGTGTTTATCTTCAGTATATTCCACTTATGCCTCTGTGTTTGTGTTCTTCCCTAGTATGCTATCCTATGAATTCCCTGCTCCAAAGTTCTGAGGTTTCTCCCAGTTCCCTCATTGATGACCATAACATTTTGGGGGTTTACCTCAAGGTCCATAATCCACCTTGAGTTTATTCTTGTGTATTGAGTGAGGTAAGGGTCTTGCTTAATTTTTTCCAGCATGACTTATTGAAGAGGGCATCTGCTTCCCATTAGAATTCTTTGGCCCTTATTGAAGATCAGTTGTCTATATGCCAAGAATTTTATTTCTGGGGTTTCAGTTCTTTTTCATTGGTCTGAGTGTCTGTCATTATACCAATACCATGTTGATTTTACCACTCTGGCTGTATAATAGGTGCTAAAGTTAGGTAAGACAAGCCCCCAACTTTGTCCTTCTTCTTGAGGAGTTTTCTGCTAATTCTGGGTTTCTTCCTTCTCCATATGAAATTTTTAATCAGTTTTCCAATTATTTGAAGAAAGATGATGGTATTTGTATTGGAAAAGAATAAAAATTTTAGAGCTCCTTGGACAGAACTGAAATCTTTACTATATTGAGTCTTCCTTTCCACAAGCATGGGATATTTTTCCATTTGTTGAGGTCACTCTTGGTTTCTTCTAATAGTGTTCTGTAGTTTCCTCATACAAATATTTTGTTCTTTTTAGTCAGGTATGTCCTTAGATATTTCCACTTGTGCTTGGCTATTGTGAAGTACTACTCTTTTTATCCACTGCCCTCCTTGTGTGGTCTTGTCAGATGCATATAGCAGTCTGATAGCCTTCCGTTTGTTGATCTTGCATCCTACCACTCAGCCATATTCTTGTATCACTTCCAGCACTCCCCTTGTGGAGCTTTTGGGATTTTCCATATATAAAATTATATTACATGATGTCCTTCTCTAGGGACTGCTATCTTCTGACAGCATGACCAAAGCTTGGAAGACAAAGTCTTATCATTTTTGCCTCAAAGTAGCTTCACTTCTTCCTCGGTTTGTCCTTTTTTCATTCCGTGGTGCTCTCAGTAGTCCTCTCTAGCACCAGAAATCAAAAGTATTGGTTCTTCTTCAATTTTCTTATTCAATGTTCAACTTTCACATGCATATGAGGTCATGGAGAACGCCAGAGCCAGGGTCAAGCTCCTTTTAGTCCTCAGGTGGCTTCCTTGCTTTCCAATATTCTAGAGAGGTTTTGTGCAGCGGATTTGCCCAGTTCAATGCCTTTTGATCTTTTGACTGCTGCTTCCATGAACATTGACTGTGTATACAGGTGAGAAAAATTCCTTGAAAACATCAACCTTTTCCCCCATTTGTCATAATATTGGTCCAGTTGTGGGGCTTATGGCCTTCTTTAGCGTGAGTTATAATCCACACTGAAGGCTTAAATCCTTGATCTTCATCAACAAGTGCTTGAATTTCTTCTCCTCACTTTCACCAAGCAACGTTGTATCATCTACATTTTTCAGGTTGTTAGTAAGTCTACCTCTAAACCTGATGCCTTATTCTTCTTTATGTAATTTAGTTTCTCTGAAGATGTTTTCAGTAATCAGATTGCCATTTTTTTTTTTGTATTTCATTACTGTCTTTTTCAAGTTTTGGTAGTAGTTACATAATGTTCTGTCAATTTGAGATTTAAGAGTGAAGGGGTTGAGTTTACCCTGTCGATCAGGTCACAGCTTGATGACCTCATTTGCAGGTACTAAGAAGATAAATGGCTCGCTGAAGGCACGACTTATACTCATTCCCTGTGAGATATTCCTGCAGACAAGGTACACGGAGCTATATAGAGTCCTGCAGCTGGAGAAGCCATGTACAGACCCCCGCCAGTGCTAAGATACTTACACAGCCACTGGATCCACAAGACTTCCCATACACTGACCTGTAATCTACCTGCATTCAGTGTCATTTTATATGCTTTGTGAGTCTGAAGAGGACTTTATAGATTGATATCAGATATATGGGCTAATATTGGACTTATAACTTGATTTGAACTAGGCTGGGATGTTTTCTTAATGTACAATTACTCTTTATGTAAAGACCTTTCATACATGAGTATCTATGAGCTTGTTCCTCTAATATACCCAGACTAACACACTTATGTATTGCACGATCATGCTATGAAAGCAATTTTACATATATATATTTTTTCCCTACATGATGTTTTTTATGCAATTACTATATATGTACACACATATAATTATTAGTTATAATGGCAAATGGTATGCTCATTTTGAATGGTTGTTTGGGTTGTTTTCAATTTTTCATTGCTATGCTTTTGTGCATATTCTGCTTCAGGTAATTTTTTTTTTTAGAAAAGATCTTTAGAAGTACAGTTTCTTTGTCAAAGAATGTGTTAATCCAGGTAGACTAGAGGAGCAAATTTCACAGACACACATATGGATATAAGGAAAAGGTTTATATACAAGAGGAATAGGACATTGAGCCCAGTCTAGTTCAAAGTCATAAGTCTGATATTAACCCATATGCCCGAAATCAGTCTATAAAGTCTCCTTCTGACTCACGATGTCACAGGTCAATGGGTGCAGAGTCCCGGCGCTGGCAGGGGTCTCCCCATGGCTCCTCACTTCCAGGGTTCAGGGTCCATCAACAGCAGAAGCAACTCATCATTGGCAGAGGTCTCCATGTGGTCATCCCAGCTTCACAGGGCTGGCTCCATCAGGGTAAAACCATGCAGTCTCTCCGCAGGCTCCTCCAGCTTCTTGGATGCTGCCAACTTGTCTTGTCTGTGATTAATTGTCTCAGAGACTAACTCCCAACAACTGGGAAAGACAGCTTCTCATCTTCATGAGGGAAATATGGAGAGATTTCCCAGAAGTCTCAGGAGAAAGCCATGCCCACATAGAGGCCTTATTGGCTACTCAATGGCTGTCTCCAGATTAACAGGCTAGACTCTACCCCTATATTTCAATCATAAAATTAATATAAGCATATGACTGTCACAAAGAACGTACCCAATTTGAACACTTTGATCAAAATTTCCAACTGGTTTTCTAAATATGAAATAAAAAACCAATCAAATTACTGTTGAGTTGACCTCAGCATGTGGCAATTCCATAGATAGAGCAGAACTTCTCTCAGAAGGTTTTCAAAGGGTTGATTTTCTATGGAACGTCAAATTTGAACTGACAACATTTAGGTCAGTAGTTGAGTGCTTAACCCTTTCTTCCTGGTCTTCTGCAAGGAAACCTCATTTTCTAGTGTTTCAGTGGTTGAAAGATAATTTCACGCACTCATTATCTCACTCATTTATTACATGGTTATCTACACTATTGTATGCTAGCCATTACTATGTGTTTAGTGCAGACAAAAAGGAATGGAATTAAATAATATAAAAATAAGCAAAAGATATAGCATCTGGGGTCTTAAAGACTTGAGCATAAACAAGCAGCCATCTAGCTCAGGAGCAACAAAACCCACCATAAAAGAAGCTCACTTGCCTGTGCAATCATGAGGTGCTGAAACAATCAGGCAGTAGGCATCAAAGAACAAAAATCAAAATCAATGGACCAATTAACTCCCAATATCGCTGAAAACAAATGGATACAGAGGCAAACAAAAAGATGGTGCCCAGCTACCAAATGACTGAATGTCTAGAGTCTCAAAGACTTGAAGATAACTGAGTTGCCATTCAGGATGGAGACAGCAAAGTCCACAGGGAAGAAGCACACCATCAAGTGTGATCAAGAGGGCCAAAAGGGAGCAGATATCGAGCATCAAAGAACAGGAATCACTTCATTACGAGTGAGGGGATGGGCAGGGTGGGGACCTAAGGCCCACTGGTGGGTAATTGGCCACCCCCTTACAGGGGAGTCACAGGAAGAAGACAGACTAGTCAGAGTGCAACCAGGCAGTGATGATGCATACAAGTTTCCTCTAGTTCCCGAGGTCTCCCTACCCCCCAACCATCATGACCCCAACTCTACCTTGCACATCTGGATGGACTGGAGAAGGTACACTAGTGGAGAGGGGGGCTGGAGATATGGGGAAATCAGGATGGATGAGCCCCCTTGGGATGGTGGTTAGAATGGAACTACTGGATGGGTGGAGAGAAGATGGGGTAGAGACGGAATCAGCTGCAAAGATCTACATATGACCTATTGGGAGGACGAGCATGGGGGAGTGGGCTGAGGGAGGTGTCGGGCAGGGTAATATATGACAGAATAATAATAATTTATAAAGTATTGAGTGTTGATGGGAGAGAGAGAGCAGGGGAACAGGGGACAGGTTGGAGGAACCGACACCAGGGGCTGGGGGAAAGGGCAGATGTTTGGAGATTGATGACGGCAGCAGACATGAAAGGGTTCTTGTCACAGTATATTTATGTATTGGAAGAATGATGTACGAGCCCCCAATAAAGTGATTTCTAATTAAAAAAATAATAAGCAAAAATACATATGTGCTGCTGGGTTTATATGTAGGCATAGACATATATATATTCTAAACCCACTGCCATTAACTTTATTCCTACTTATAAGGAATCCATATGGCAGAGGAGACCATCTGTATTGGGTTTCTAAGGTTGTGATGTTTATGCCACATCTTTATCCCAAGTCACTGGCCTTTAGTATCAAGAACTTGTCCAATGTGACCCCAGGCCTCTTTCATATATTTGTATAGAAATACATGCATCTTTGGGACAATGTGCACATATATTTATAAAGCACATATAATAAACAAATAGAGGGCATAATAATGGATACTTCTTAGATATACCCAAATATCTCATTCCATTGTAATTCTGTTTGAAGGACTATATTTCCTGGGGCATCTCAACCAATTGACAAAATATAGTACATGAAATTATGTTTTACACCCTAGTTTGGTGACTCTCTGGAGTCTTAAAGTATTTTGAGTGACATTGCAAGACACAGCTTTTGTTCTCAATTCATGAAGAGCAGAAGAGAAAGAAGGAAATCAAATACTCAAAGAATAGACTAACCAACTGGACACATAGTCAATATGAACCACAGCCTCATTTATCCTGAGATCAAATGACCTAGATGGTGGCTGGTTACCCTTACCAGTCATTCTCATCAGGGTAACAATAGCTAGACCCTGATTGAATGTGGGCCAAAGTGGATAGACCCTCAAATTTCAAAAAGAAAAATGAAAAAAAAGAACCTCAAATTTCTAAAATGACCTCCCTAAAATTTTAAAAAGAGGTCTACTAGAATGGTTGAGATTGGAGTACTCTAGCTATTACTTTCCTGAGATACACTTCAAGCCTTAACCAAAAATGAACCCTGAGTTTACTTTGTAGCTGAGTAAAAATGTAGGCATGAATAAGAAAAAAAATCACTCATAAGTACTATTGTTCATTTTCTTAAAATCACCTGTAACAAGATTAATGATGTTAGATCAAAGATGAGAAGTAAAAGAGCATAAAATAGATAAATAAAAACAGAACAGCAAAAATGGAAATCATAGTAGTGCTCATATTTTATGAAGAATGCGACCAACATCATTGAACAACTTGAGAAGCAATTGTTGAATGAGAACTTACACTGTTGTGTAAACCTTCACAAAAAATAAAGTAAACTATGATTAAAACAACAACCAAAAATAAATTGCATCTTAGTGAGCTCACAATTTAGAAAAGAAAAAAAGAAAGAAGCAATATATCTGTGTGGGATGAATATGAATCTGTGCTCTGTGGTGTTTTTTATATTTTGTCTGCCATACTCTTCTTGCTCAGAGAAAAGCAATCCTATGGCTTTGCTATGAACCTAGATCCCAACTCTCTAGTTCTGGCATGTTTCATGCTCCCCACTTATGCCAAATCACTATTCTCTCCCCTTTTTCCCAGTGCCCTTTTGGTTCTTATATTTAAAACACAGAATTCTCAGCTCTTCTAAGTTGATAACTGGGCTTTCAGCTTCTTATTTAAGCCCCCTTCAGACTGACATAGTCAAATCCCATCTTATCTCCTGATACACTGATTATGGATCCAACCCATCTTATCTCCTGATGCCTTGGGCTTTTGTTATGCTTTGTTTTTCTCCCTGCAGCCCTGGGACTCCAGAATATTTCCCCAGAGCTTCTTGGTTATTTCCTTTGCACATCTCAATTGGCTCTAGGTTTTTTTAACCTGGGAGGCTGGAAAGATATCTGAACAGAAGTAGTAGCTGTGGTAGAGATACACAAAAGCACCTTACAGTATTTCTGCTATCACTGTGCCACTTGGATGATCTTTGGGAAAAGACATGGCCCTTCAGAGATTGCAGATGTTTCAGGGAACAGAAAATTAGTTCCTTATAACTTCATTTTGTGCGAGCGATTAACCTTAAATTTGTTAGGTTCTTCTTCAGTTTTTCTCTGCCATAACCTGTTTTGGGGAAAACTCTTCATTTTAGTTTGACTCATTTTTTTGCCAACAATTCTTGCAGAGGCAAATTTGATGAGAAGGAAGTAGTTTCTTTCCAGTCCCCGAGGACTGTAACAGTAACACTTTAGCTTGCTTCTAATTACAGCCACCATGACAGTTCATATGTTGTAGCAATAAAAATAACCATAAACCTTACATAATCATTAAAGTAAAGCAAACAGCCCCTCACTGCATCATAATGTACAGGTAGTTGCTAATAATCCAGGAACAGCATTGGGCATTCAAGGAATGTCTTTCCTATCTCCACAGTTCCTTAAACAACTTTAGAGACATATTTTTATTAAGTATATGCAAGGCAGATGATCTTAAACCTCAAGAAGAGTGTGCATAATAATTGTGTACTCTTCTAATGCTCTCCAAAGACCTATTCAGAGTCCATTCTGAAAGACAATAATATATCAAGAAGTTCTGCAAATTTCCTCCTAATGAAGACATGCCAATTTGAGACCAAGAATGTGGCCTTGAAGGAGAAAATAACCACTGCTTTCAGTCTCTTGGTATTTTGCTACTTTATTTCAGAGTGATTCAAAATCTAATTAAATTTCAAAACTCTAATGAAATTACAGAAGAAAAATCATTTAGGATTATATTATGCACAATTACTCATGGCTGAAAATTACAGTTACCCTCTTTCACCAGGATGATCTCTTGGGAAAACTCTTGTTATTTATCCACCATATAAATCTGACACTTCCACTACATACAGGTTGAAAATAAAACCGAATTAATTAAATGTATATATCCTGAGCTGCAACAGATAGACGAGAAAGAGTTTGAGGAGAGGGAGAAAGTGTGTGGTCTGTTATATAAGAAAATCTTTGGAATGGAGTGAGCAAGGCTTAGCACTGGGCGGTTTACTCAGGGAGGGTCTGGAAGGATTTTGGAGCAGGAGCCTTGCACATCGGACAGACTTGGGAAAAGCTTTAGACAGTGAGTTTAGAGTGTGGGATGTACCTTCTATGATAACATTAGCATATTGTATGGGAATATAAATACATTTTTCTGTAGTTAAGGGGAGGACTTGCTACCAGAAGATGGGTTCGAGATGGTGGCCTGAATTTATGGCAATATAGACAATCAAGCTTTTTAATTTTAAGTTACTGATTAGAAATGACATGAAATTCAACTAAATTCAGTTTCTTTTTTTTAATTTTGTTTTGTTTTGTTTTTGTTGTTGTGATGTACTGGAACAAGTTTGTTTTGGGGAGAGTAAGAGTTCCCAAAATATAGGTCCAGTAATTTGGACATTTCTCCCAGTAAAAATGACTATAAAGTTTGGACAAAATATGACCTATAAACTTTGTTTAAAGGTGTTAGAGAGCTAGTCAGACAATGAAAAGTCACACAAAAATCATGTTCTAGTTTGCAGAAGACTATTCATGGACAGTTGCAGGAATAAGCCTCCAGTGATTTCCTTGTAACCATAGTGAGGGATGAGAATAAACTGGCTACCAGACAGAGAGATGACTATTTTAATAGTAGATTAAAGAGATAAATCTAACTGGAACTGTTAAAACCTAGTCACTTGATCACCCCTCTGTTACACTTGGGCTCAATCATATTTTTTAATATGTTTTTTTCATATTAGGGTTTATCTTTGTAGTATTTTATCAATCTGGGTAGCCTTCTTGAATCTTTGCTATGTGTTTCTATATGAGTTTTTGCTTATTGTTTTGTATGTGAATCTAGGGTTGATGAACTTTTAGAGACAGCAACTAAATTAAGAGTTCCTGGGGGGTTGGTGATAGAAATGGTGGTGGGGTAAGGGGGATCTGATTTCAACACATTTGAGAAGAAAGAAAACATTTTGAAACTGATATCTGTAGTCTTCGTACAATGCTGCTTGATGGGATTGAACTATGGAATTATATAATGTCTGGATTAGCTCCTAATAAAATATTTTCATAAAAGAACAACATCTGGCAGAAGAACCCCAACTCAAATAAGGCTAGAATTTATATATGATAAGTTTATTACATAGGAAGACATAATAATTGATAAGCTCAAGAAATTGGTAAGAAGAATCTTAATAAGTTAGGGGTGACCATAAAATTTAATAAAAACAATCTGGGAACATTTCAGATGAACAGAGAGATATTCAGTTTGTCAATGAAACATAAGAAAGGGAATAAACAGAAATAGCAAACAGAATAGTAAAAGGAAAGCATTAAAGAGTACAGTATGAATTATATCACTAAATAATTACAAAATTAGTTACATAAATGAAAATGGAGAAAATATCTGTGTGATTGAGCTGACAAAGTTTCCTAAAGAAGACAATGAAACAATGGAGAAAATTGAAAGATTACTTCATTAAAATAGTCACTAGTGTGGTGGAAAAAATCAGATGGTAGTCAGCTACCAGAAAGAATACTAAGGTCTTAAACAGTTGTTTTTTTTTTTTAAACAGCTATCATGGTGAATGGCTAGCTAAGTCTACAAGGAAAAAGCACAGTAGCCCATGTGAATCAAGTTTGTAAACTGTAAAGAACAACAACAAAGCAAAACAGAAAAAAAAAACCCAAGATCAGAGGAGGGAATTATATGAGCTTAAATTTTGAGAACATCTGGTTTGCTAAATTCTGAACACCTAGAAGGCTAAGGATGATCGTGAATGTCCAAAATCCATTTTCGGAGTCTCATGTGGATTAAGCCTCCATTGAATTCTACCAGGGATATAGACAGTGTGACGTGGAGTGAATTGGAAAGTGGATTACAGCAGATAAGTGTGTGTTGTTGGTAAGTTCCCAAGAGCTAGTTCTGACCCACAGCGACCTTGTGCAGAACAGAAGGCTGTCTAGTCTTGTGCCACCCTCACAAGTGTTCCTTCCCATTGTTGCAGCCCCGGTGTCGTTCCATTGCTTCAAGGATCTTCCTCTTTTCCACTGTCCTCTACTGCACCGAACATGATGTCCTTCTGCAGGGATGGTCTCTCTGGACAATGTACCCAAAGTATATAAGACAAAGGTCTCACCATCCTTGCCTCTAAAGATACCTCCATCCTTACTTTCTCCAAAACAGATTGGTTTGCCGTTTTGGCTGTGCCCAGCACCTTTAATAGTTTTCCCGAGCACTAACATTAAAATGCATCCATTCTTCTTTAATCTTTCTTATTCAATGCCCATCTTTCATATGCATGTAAGCCATTGGAAGATGCCGTGGATTGGGTCAGGCGCACCTCGTCCTCAAAGTACCATCCTTGCTTTTCAGTACTGGGAGAGGTCTTGTGCAGCAGATTTAGTCAATGCAGTGAGTCATTTGATCACTTGAATGGTATTCCCACGAACACTGATTAAGGATACAAACAGAACAAAATCCTTTTCTCCATTTAACGTGATGTTCCCTATGGATCCTGTTACGTCTTCCTCACGTCTTCTTTATGTTGAGTTGTTATCTATTATGAAGACTGCAATCTTTGTTTTTCATCAATAAGTGCTCCAAGTTCTCCTCCCTTTCAGCAAGCAAGCGTGTTTCGTCTGCATACTGCAATCTTCAATCCCAATGCCCCATTCTTACTCATATAATCTAGCTTCTCTGATTAGTTATTCAAATGAGACTTTATTATGAAAAAGGCTATTGGTTTAAAGTTCTTGTCTTCAGCGTTCCATTTTATGATTGCCTCCATTGTTTCTCTTGAGATCTTGGATGCCAATCTGATTCTATTTACTTTACCACTGATGTAAATATTTTTCTTAAGCTTAAAAATTTTCTCTTTTCATGATGCTTTAATTTCAATAAAATATATATAGGTCATTAAAATATTTTTAAAATAATTTGTTTAATATCTTTTCATAATTGGAAACACAACAAAATATAGCAATGTATACTCAATAATCATGACATTTATAATTCGGTGATATTGACGACAGTTCTCGAGTTTTACAAGCATTTTCACCCTCCTTGCTTGAATTGTTCTTCTCTTATTAATATATGCTCACCATTCCTATTTCCTATCTAATGCTTCAATTTGCTATCATCAACTTATTCCCATATAGATAGATCTAGAAAGAGCATAATGTGAAAAGCAGATACATTTTGTCATTAACCATACAATTGTTTGGGTTTAAAAATATTTCAGGGGTTATTTCAGTTTAAAAATCAAGTGACTGCTTCATGGAAATATTTTTGAATACTTGAAATTTTAATAGGTTCATATATTTCCCCCTCTTTAAGCTGGATTCCTCTATAGGATTTTTTAAATCACAGTGTTCAGTAGCAATAGCTGGGCATCAACCAGTTCTGCTCTCATGGCAGAGGAGACAAATGGAGGCAATTTCAGTAGTCTCACCTCATTTTTATCCTACTTGGTAGTCTTCTTCTTTCTCTACCACTCCAAGTAGAGACCAATTATTGTGCCTGAAAACTTTAAGACTCTAAACATACACAAGGAGCTAAAACACTAAACATATTATTAAGCCAATTAATTGAGGAGGCCTCATAAAAGCATGATGCTTAAAAAAAAAAAGCATGATGCTTAATCTTCACACCAAGGAATCAAATTCCATGTGCTGTTTGATTGTTTCTACAAATATTTCTTACCTCTCTCTTATTTTTCAACCTTATTCGAGTACTTCAATTAAATCAGTGTTGGTACTTTCACTTCTATCCTTTTTCCTTGACATCTATCCTGCCCTACCATCTCTTTTTTGGGTTTATCTCATGTTTTCTGGGAGAAATTCTGTTTTTCTGCTAGTTATGAACTGGGCTGCGATCTGCTAGGTCCAAAATTCAGAACCACCAGTTGTTCTTCAAGACAAAGACAGGACATTCAAATTCCAAGAACAATTAAAGTCTCTGAAATCTACAGGGGGCAATTCTACCCTGTCTTATAAAAGCACTGTGAGTCTCGAACGACTCAATGGCAGTGAGTTTTAATTGAGAGTTCCTTTATTTATTTTCCCTGTAGTATTCCTTATTTCATCTTTTATGCTTACTTTCATTTTTCATAATTGTGTTTTTTTCTAATACTATTTTAGATGATTACTTTCCTTCTCTGTTAACTCTGCTCTCTCTATGATCACGTTTAGTTGTTTGCTTTTTCTACTTGTCTCACGATTTCCCTGAAAATTCATGCCATCTTAGGAAAATCAGCTGTCATGTGCCTACAAAGAGCATTAGGGGCATGCGTGGGAAGATTCACTAACTTTATGATCTGTGTTTCAACATTTCTTTTATTTTCACATCTTCTCCACCTTCAAAAGGTGTCCTTGTAGCCCTGCAATTAAAAGTTTGGCTGCTAACCCAAGGGCCACTGGTTGAGCCGTCAACTGCTCTGTGGGGAAGAATGTGGCATTCACTTCTGTAGAGCTCTGCAGCCTTGGGAACGATATGCACAATGTCTACTCTGTACGGTTGCTCTGAGTTGGAATTGATTTTACAGCCTTGACTTTGTTTGTTGAGTCTACCAACAAGCTTTAAATTTTAGCAGTCCTCATGGTGTTGCTAAGTAACTGAACTTGATCTTCCAGTTGTAAATGAAAACAGAACTGTGAGGGTATACTTATTGAGAATGCAAAAGGAATGGGAGAGGTATTAGGAAGGGCTCATTGTGGGCCACTTTGCATTTACTGTTGTCACTGACTATCCTAGCATCTCTTGCCACTCTGTAGATAACTCACCACCTCCAGCAGGGACTGGGCTGATCCAGCTCAGCTTTGTTTCATTCAAGTAATTTGGAAGAGTTCAATGTCACCTTTAGAGCTCCTCGCAAGTCTAAACTTGGACCACAATGCCTAGCGCTCCTGAGCTCCAAATTACTGGTTCCTGTGTGTACATTCTGAGACACCATAGATGCTTTTAAAATCCTTCTATTTAGGTTCTGAGACTCTACCAACCATCTAATCACTGCTCTGTCCTAATCACTAGGTACCCTAAGATAGTTTACTTGGAAACACATGAAAAATTCTGATTTAACTAAAACAATTCCCATCAAGTTGAGTCAGATTATAAAGAATTCATGTGCTAAAGTAGAACTGTGCTCTATTCTCGGATTTTCAATGGCTTATTTTTCATAAGTAGACAATCAGGTCTTTCTTGTGAGCACCGTTTACTGGATTTGAATCACAAATCATTTGGTTTAGTAGCTAACTGATTAATTTTTTTTAGCACACATTAGTTCAGAGCTCATTCTTATATGAGGTTAGAGCTGAGATTAAAACTAAATGTTGTAAAATGGATAACAACTCATGTGACCTTATGCATGATTTTTCAAGGTTACAAATCTTTAGGGGAGTTGATAGCCTTGTCTTTGTATTACAGAGTTGCTAGTGCATTTAAATCACAAATCCAATGTCTACTACATAGCACTACCAGGGCTCCTCATATGAAGTCCTAAATGCCAGAAATATCCAAATTTTCTAAATTGCTTGACCATTCAACCATCTCTAACACTATCTGTTCCCCTTCCCTCTCCTTCCTCTCATCTTTGAGTTTGTTAATTTACTGCAACATCCCACAGAATTTATGAACCATATCAATGATTATGGGCCTTATTTGAGGAGTAAAAAGTTATAATCCAGTATCTGGAAGTAACAGTAATAACTTAGGATTCATTTAGGATAGCTTCATACAGGATAGCTTCTTTGGGGCAGGCTTCTGCTATAAGGCTATACATTTGCCTTTTCTTATTGTCCAATGCCTCAGCTCTATCCCTTAGTCCCAGCTTGAGCCTTGCTACTGTCCTGCTTGGGTAAGTATTACAGCCCTTTCCATTGCTCTTCTGTTAAGTGTCCAGAGAAAGATTTCAGCCACCCTCCAGTCTGAAGTTGCTCAGCTTTCTTCTCCATGTCCACTATAACCACTTTGACCAGTATTTCAGGACTTCTGGGTCTGTTGTCACAATTTTTGTTTGTGCTGCTGGACTCTGTTCTACTCGCTGCTGCTTCTCATTGTTTCTTGACTGTTGCTGCATGCCATCTCTCACTGCCCTCAGTGCTATAGCTCCTTCTCTTTCTTTATGGGTCTTTCCTCCAAATCTTGGCCAGGGAACCTGATCATATAGTAAACTTCTTACCCCTTTCAAGGTGTACACCATCCCCTCTCAAAGACCACAAGCTAACCAATCCCCTAAAATGGTTCTGTGCATCTTATTTTCAGAGCCCCATCCTGCGAAATGCTTACATCTTATTTGCTTTTCTCAAATTTTGTTATTTTATCACAGGCAACTTATTTCCATAGTTCTACTCAATCATTTTGTGGGAGTTACCAGACCACTAGATAGAAAGCCCCTGTAGAAGCAATTCACAACACTGCAGCAGTCAAGCACATTAACTATCTGCCCATTTTAGGGACTCTTCCAATTATTGAAGTCACCCTTTATCTATCCCAGGATGGATTTTTAAAATTCATTTTGTGATTTACTCACAATGGAGCTCAGGTTTTTTTAAGTCAACATTGTAGCATCTAACAACATGTAAAACTTCATATTTGCATGTGCAATGTGTCAGTCAGTTTTTTAGAAGGCTGGCATCAATAGTTCTTTTTATCCCCATAATGGTCCTAGGTGCATAGTTTTATTTTTCTTTTACAGAGGCGGAAACTAACACAGAGTGGGGTTACATTTTGGGACCAGGTGGTCTTGACATAGAGTCTATGTTCTTAATCATTGCATTATAATTATTTCTAAATTTCTTTCTAAGAAACCTAGTCCAACTCCAAAAATTTTATGGATTTTTTTGTCCCTAAAAGCGTTTTCTTCTTTTCCAATTTAAATACTACTGCTTGATTATAATAAATATGGTATATTTTGTAGGAATGCTACCTAAGTAGTTTCATCTTTGAGTTTAAATACATAAGAAGACACATTTATTGTAAAGTCCATTTCAGAATGCCTGTTTACATTATAGCAATGTTAATACAAGGAGAATCAAAAACTCTCACAATTACAGCCCAAAATCCTACTGAAAATTTATGCCTCAATTGAGGCTTAGTTCCTGGATGGAGAGCTCTGAAATGGGGGGGCTGAGTCCCACTTCATTACCTGCTATTCTGGCTAGACGGTCCATACTTACCACAAAGGTAAGTCTGCTCCTTTTCAAAGGAAACCAGTTAATGTTGCTGTTAGATGCGGTTGAGTTGATGCTCATTCATAGCGACCTTGTGAACAGCAGAATGAAATGCTTCCTGATCCTGCCCCACTCTCACAATCACTCTTATATTGGAACAAATTGCTGCAGCTCCAGTGTTAATCCGTCTTGTTGAAGGCTTTCCTCGTTTTTGCTGTCCCTCCATTTTGTCAAGCATGATGCCCTTCTCTGGGAACTTGGCTCTCCTGATCGCTTGTCCAATGCATATGAAACAAATGCTCACCAGCCTTGCCTATAAGAAGCACTCTGAACATGCTTTCCCCATGACAGGCCTGTTTGTTCTTTTGGCAGTTCGTTGTACTTCCAATATTTTTTGTCAGCAACATAATTAAAATGTATTGATTATTCTTTAGTTTTCCTTATTCAATGTCCAACATGCGCATACATAGGAGGTGATTAAAAATATCCTGGCTTAGGTCAAGCATACCTGAGTCCTCAAAGTAACAGTCCTATTTTCAACTCTTTTAAGAGGTGTTGTACAGCAGATTTACCCATTGTAACATGCCATTTGATCTATTGATAACTGTTTCCATGATCAAGCAAGAACTTCTATCTTTTTTTCTGTTTATCAGGATGCTATTTATTGATCCAGTCATGGGAATTTAGGTTTTTTTCACAATGATTGTATTCTAAAGTACAATCCTTGGTCTTCATCAGAAATTGCTCCAAGTCCTCCTCACTTTCAGCGGGCAAAGTTATCCCATCTGCATATCAGAGATTATTGAAAAACTTTCCTCCAATCCTGATGCTGTGTTTGTCTTCAAATAATCCACCTTATCTGATTATTAGTTCTTCATGCAGATGTATTAAGTATGGTGAGAGGATACAAACTGCTGCTGAATGGATTCCAGTTCACGACCACTCACATGTTTCAGAACAGAACTGTCTCTAAAAGGGTTCAATGACTAATTTTTAAGTAGATTACCAGGTTTTTCTTTGAAAATATCTTTGGGTGGACTCAAACTCCCAATCGTTAAGTTTATGTGTTAAAAGTTTGCAACCCTAAGATACTCTCTTGTGCAAGGAAGGTCAGTGTCAATGGCTAACTCACAGTGTTGTAACTATGTATAGGCATTTGATGTGGATCATAACAAACAATGGACATAGGAATGATACGTAATCTGTGAAAGGCCCAAGAAGCATTTGTAGAACCAGAACAAGAGAATACTGCATGATGTAAAATCAGGAAAGTTTGTTGTCAGTGTTATAGTCTCTTGCCATATTTACTCAATAGCAAATAATTTGAGAAGCTGGACTATATAAGAAAGAACATGATATCTAGATCGGAAGAAGTGTGTGATAGGCAGATAACACAATACTTCTTGCTGAACATGAAGAGAGCTTAGTGAAGTTGATGATGAAGACCAAGAAGTGCAGCCTCATTATCGATCAAATTCAATTCAAGGATAACAAAAATCATCATAATTAAACCAACAAATTATATAGTGATAAATTAAGAAAAGATGAAATTCTTCAAGTATTTGATTTTGCTCGAATGCCTAATTAATCATAAGGAAGTCAGCAGTCAAGATATACTGCATTGGACATATTTACTGTAGAAGACCTCTTTAAAATATTAAAGAGCAAGATGTCAGTTTGAAGACTACGGTGCACTGAACTAAATCATGGTATTTTCAATAGCATTATATAGATGTAACAGTTCAGCAATGAATGTGAAAGACAGAAAAAGAATCAGTGCTTTTGAATTATATTGCTGGCAAAGAATTGAAGGCATCAGACTAACCAGCAAGTTTATCTTGGAAGAGATTTAGTAAGAATGCTCCTTAGAAGTAATAATGAAGAGACTTAGTTTTTTGCATACTTTGGACACGTTGTCAGAGGAATTCAGTCCCTGGGTGGAAAAAGATGAAGGTTTTCAAGATGGTGGATTAATATAGTGGCTGTGACAATGGAATCAAGCATAAGAACAATTATTAGGTTGGCACACAGGAATGGGCAATGCTTCATTCTGTTGTGCACTGGCTTAGAATAGACTCACAGGTACCTAACAACTACAAAAGCAGCGATATATTTTTCATATACATATACATAAAGGAAGCATAGATTATAGCAATGCATTCTGATAATGAAGAAAACTTGGTCAATTTTGCCATTTTGTCAGTTTTGGTAATGACTTCACTGTGGAAAGTTCTGGGTAACCTGGATTATCTCTGTATTTGGGGATGGCATTTCTAATCAGAAAATTATTCAGTTTTTCTGTATGCTTCATTCCTTTTCTTTCATCCCTCACTCCTATATATTTCAAAGTTGCATCTCATTATTCTCCAAATCTTCTCCCTTAAAAAAATCATTTTATTGGGGGCACATACAAGTCTTAAAACCTTCCATCTATACATCCATTGTGTGTCAAGCACATTTGTACATTTGTTGCCATCATCATTCTGAAAACATTTGCTTTCTACTTAAGCCGTTGGTATCAGCTCCTCATTTTCTTAATAACTTCAGCATAGTGATCAGCATATAATATAGATCCTTATTTCCAAGCAATTTAAATCTTGATTTAATTTCAAGACATAAACATGTAAAGCAGTATTTTATACAGAAAGTATAAAACTTAACATCTACAAGTGGACATCTAATCATAATAACCTCAGCAAATCATGTATTGCATGTTTGTGGTACCAAACCAAACTCACTGCTGCCAGTGCATAGTGATCTATAGGACAGAAAAGAATGGGTCCATAAGGTTTCTGAGACTGTAGACTTTTATGAAAGTGACAGCCTCATCTTTTTCTCAGATGGTAGGTTGTCAGTCCCAACCTTTCTATAAGCAGGCTAATGCTTAATCACAGCATTACCAAAGATCTTTTGTACAACACTAGTTATAAAATGTACAAAATAAAAAAGCAAAACCAAATTGTTAAATGTGTTTCATTGGACTTCTAATATATTGTTAATTGGAGATGATCTGTATATATTTTAAAATATACAGCTAGAATAAAATTGCAACCCAGAAAATAGAAACCACAGAGAATTCAAATCTTTTGATTCCCTTCCTTGCAGAGATAAAGCTAAGCAACTTTCCAGAATTATTTTTCTTGCATCACTGCCCTGGTGGGAGTAGGAAGCCCAGCCTTGCTCCTGGAGAGCTGCTGCTGGATGTGAATGGTCAACCTTGTGACCGCAGCCCTGCACACAATCCCTGAGCTATCAGGGCTCAGTTCATCTTTCCAGAGTTTAAGAAAACGTTTCTTACAGGTTTCTATGACATAACTAAAATTCTGCTTTATCCATTTTCACAATATGGGTCAAATATTTTAAAACGCTGGATTGTGCTGTGGGCTGCTAATGAAAAGATTAGCAGTTTGAATCTACTAGTCTCTCCTCTGGAGAAGATGAAGCTTTCTACCCCTGTACTTCTCTAAAGTCTTACAGTCTCAGGAACCCACTGGGATAGTTAGGGACTGTCCTATAGGTGTGCTATAAGTCAGAAAGGACTTGATGGTAGTGCTTTTTTTTTAGGGGGGGTGGTGTCAAAGATTTCTGAAAATCAGCCAATGAAATTCCTGTGTATCTAAAATGAGATTGATGTCTCTAAAGTGAACCAGAAGCATAGATAGCCAAAGATATATTAATGGATTTGGGGCTTTCATTTAATTCCAGTATCAATCTAAGAAGAGTTCATTCTTAGAAGACGATCCTACTCAATGAAGAGAAGAACAGTGAAGCATGCTGCAGTGCTGTGGTGAAGACACATAGGATGTCCGCCTATCAGAAGAAGAGTATTTGGGGTCTTAAAGAGTTGTCTTCAAGGAAGAAATATGAAAGAAACACACTCCTGGGTGATCCAAAGTGTGAATTATAACATCCAAATCAGAAGGAAGGATTGGTTTTAGAGATTAATTGTGAACACCAGATTAACAGAGGCTACTGATGACAGTTGAAGCTCCAAATCCATCTGTAGGGTCCCCCACATGGGTTAAGCCAGGGCCTATTCACTCTAACCAGAGTGGAGTGATACGAATAACCTTGTTATCAGACAAAGAATAATGCAAAGTAGATTATGGCAAATGTACTTTGGTTAAAATATATTCTTATTATATTCTCTCACTTTTGACCCAGTTCAAAGTTGTTTCAGTTTTAATATATTCTGCTTTCTTATCTTTTTTTGGGGAGGGGGGAATCACTGCCCTCTGGTGGGAGTAGGAGGCCCAGCCTTGCTCCTGGAAAGCTGCTGCTGGATTTGAACCACCAACTCATGGGCTGCAGTCCCGTACACAACCACTACCCTACTGGGGCTCAGCCCTCTGATTTGTTTTCAATTTAAGTTTTTTATGCTTTTTTCTAGCCGTTGTTGTTAGTCTTTTGGTTGCTTGCTTGGTTTCTTTTTGTGTGATTTCTCTATATGAAACCCAGGGTAGGGAAATACATAGAGACAGCAACTAGATCAGTAATTACACAGAGACTTGGTAGGACGAGAGGATAGAGGGGGCATTGGGGTAGACATGGTGAGCTAATGACAATAAGAACAAGAAGATTGTGCTGATATTTGTACAGCTTTTCTTAATATGATTGAAGGACTGAATTGTATGATATGTGAATTATAAGCCAATAAAATATATTTTTTTTAAAAGCTTAAGCATCACAGTGGTACTTTCCTATTGTGCATGGGTCACTACGAGTTAGAAGCTAACTAGACAATAACCAGCAACAATAAAACATGAGAGCTTTGTGTGTGTGTGTGTGTGTGTGTGTGTGTGTGATTGATTTCTCTGTGGAGCAGGCTTTTCTGTGTAAAAGCGGGCCTCGGAAGCTGGACAATGTTGTGTCTTGGATGGGTGTCAAGATGAGTATGAGCAGCCACCTGAAAAAAGGACCATGGTTTCAGCTGCTACATTGTTGGTTGAGTTAATGTGCCAAAACCGATACCTGGCCATGAGAGCACCTGTAAATATTAACTCTGTGGGTTTGGTCCTGCGGGATTATTTAAAAATACTGGTTTTGATCTTGGTTCATGTGAAAAAAGTTATGACGACTATTTACGAAAACAGTATAACAAAAATTTTCATTTTATGAAACTTAGATATGAGAGAAATTCTCTGTGATAATTACAGAGCTTTTGGCAGAGTGGGGCAGAGAATTCAATGAGGTAGCACTAATTTGTCACTGCCTCAAAACCAGCAAATTTCTGGGGTAGCTGGCCCAACAGGCAAAAATATGGAAAAAAATATCAGGCTCTAACAGACAAAATCGATGTCTTCCTGCAGCAAAGAGTTACCCTCTGAATGAAAGGTAGAAGAAACCCAGAGAATGATGAAATTATTTGAACAGTTAGAAGAAGAGAAAGCATTACTTAAATTACTACATCCTCAACAACTGAAAGCTTTACTGCCCAAGAAAAACAAATGGGGATTTGTGCAGTGTGTGGAGCTCTCTTAATAGTAGAAGATTCACAGTTCCTGGAAGATGAGTAAACATATGGGCTATGCAAAAATTAAAGCTTAGCTTTAAAGGAATTAAATTAATTAATGTTCAGCTTTTAAGGAATTAAAGGAAAGGATAAGAAAAAGACTGAAGAGACTAATCATACAGAAAATGTTCTGAAACTGATTGTGGTGATGAGTGCATAAATTTTCTTAATATGATTGAATGACTATATGATATATGAAATATAGCCCAATAAAACTTTAAAATTTTTTAAAAACAATATGAGTGGCAAACAAAAGTATAAAGCACAGTATTTTTTCATTATAGTTAAAAATTAACTCAGGGCTGACATGACCTACCAGATTTCAAAATATGTGTTAATAACATCTATGCTACTGAAAACTTAGGTCCTGTGTGTTAGTCTAGGTAGACTAGAAATATAAATACATAGACGATCATTTATGTACAAGAAAGAGCTTTATATACAACAGCAGCTGAATATTGAAAAAACATCCCAATCCAATGCAGAAGTCCATATTTCAATATCAGCCCATATGTCTGAACCCAATCTAAAAAGTCTTCTTCAGACTTGTGGAACACATGCAATGGTGCTGAAAGCAGGAAGACCACAGGCCAGTGGGTGGGAAGTCTTGTATATTCAGTGGTGTTGTAAGCATCTCAGCCCTGGCAGGACTTTCCAAGTCTGGCTCTATCATCCTCTCTCCCTGTGTCTTCTCTACAGGGATGTCTCGCAAGGAGAGAGAGAGAGAGAGAGAGAGAGAGAGAGAGAGAGAGAGAGAGAGAGAGAGAGAGAGAGAGACTCCCTCTTCTAAGGAGGAAATACAGGAGTTCTGAGAATCCTCAGAAGGTCATGCCCACACAGCGGCCTCATTGGCTATGTCTTGATTGATAGGCTAGACTCCTCTCATACAGTTTAATCCTCAAACTGACACAAAATTATGCAACTACCACATCCTGCATCATAAGTTTTTTTCCTTTTAAGACTTTTAAAGAATTATTACCCAAATACTTTGCTTTCTGTTTCATTCTCTTTTTTTTTGCATGTTCTTTCTGCATGTTTTTTTTTCTCTGTGAAATCCAGTATAGGTAAATCTATAGAGGCAGTAATGACATTAATTGTTTCTTGAAGTTTGGGCAGAAAGGTAGGAAGAAATGTGTATCTAATAATTATGAGTACAAAAAATAAGGATATGCTCTGAAATTGATGATTTCACAACAGTTTTTTAAAAGTTCATTTTAACTATTTCACTGTATGACATGTGAATTGTACAAATGAGTATGTCCCCCAAAACTGGATTCTCCCCACCAAACTTTGTTTTTAAACTTTTGTAGAAGACAATCTTGCCACCTTTAAAGTACTCTCCATTACACTTGATACATTTGTCAAATCTGCAATTTCATTTTTGGAAACATTTTTCAGATTAATCAGTTTCAATGTCTGACAGCGCCTCCCTCATTTTTTTCCTTCACTTTTTCTATATCATCAAATCACTGTACTTTCATGTCACTCTTGATTTGCAGAAACACAAAGAAGTTGCGTGGAGCAAGGTCAGTTGAGTGAGGTGCCTAGGGCAGAGAGACATGCTGTCTTTTGCCAGAACACTGGTGTGCTGAGATGCCTGTGTGAGCAGGTGCGTTGTCGTGATGGCAAAGCCAGTCTCCTGTCTGCCACAGATCGGGCCTTTTTTTGTCACACACTGTTATCCTGTATTTTCAGAATCTTTAAATAGAAAGCCTGGCCTGCTGGAATGAACTCGAAATGCACTGTGAGTTGACAGATTCATCTGCTCAGGAAGTTGACGGTTATCCAGAATGAAGTTTGTCATCAATTAACAGTTCACCTTTTTTGAAATGAGAAAAGCCACTCATGCACTTGAGTTTTTCCTATAGTGCTGTCTTTGTAAGCTGTATTCAAGTCGCAACAGTTTCTGTGGCACTTTTTCTGGAGCAGGAAATAAAATTTCATTGCCATATGCTGTTCTTTTAAATCTGCCATCATAAAAATCAAGCTGCCAGCAAAAGTGGTTTTTGAAAAAAATTAACTGTGACCAGAGAAAACCTTCCCAGGAGATGCCACTGGGCTGCTCTATCTAACGCAGAGCAAGGTGTTTGATTCTCACCTAGAGGGAAAAACGCATAATACAAAAGGTCCATCCAGTGGAGTTTTTTTCTGGCTTTTTTAGGGTACCTCCTTGAACATCAACAAAACTCTTAAAATTAAAAAAAGTTTTCAGTTTTGGACTTCAAAAACAGGATCGAGTAATTGTGTGACTCAGATGAAGTTGGGTTCCATCTTCACAGCTCTGCTATACCTAGCTTTTGAATTTAGAAGTAGAAATAAAATATCTTTGAATTTCTGTCACAAGCTCGATTCTTTCACTGAAAAGATTTAGCATTAATATTTTTCTACCAAAATAATTGACTCTGAAGAAAAAAGCAGTGAGAGTAGGACAAGCATTTTCTCTCACTTTTTCAGATTATCTGGTTTTCTTTTCTGCAAATTTCCTGTTATATATCTCTCATCCAAGAAGCCCTTGTGGTCTGATAAGTGCTGGACTGCTAATGCTGCAAGATAGATTAGTCCAAAGGCATCAGTTATTTTTCAGGAAAAAGAGTGGCTCTATACTCCCATAAAGATTTACAGACGCAGAAATCTAAAAAATCCTGCAGTGAGTGGGAATTAAGTCAATTACAATGGTTTTGATTTTGCTTTGTTTTATTAATATTTTTTTTAATATTGTCTGTACAATATTTAAATGCTAAAAAGATCTCTAAGGGTGTTGATTGAATTTTATCTCCTTGGTATTTTTTGTTGCACAGAAGTTCCTAAATTTTATAAGTCTACTTTTGTGTGTTTGACTTTTTCTCATATCTAAAAAATATTTTCTTACTTAAACCCAAACTCACTACTGTAGAGTTACTTCTGAGGCTGTAAGCCTTTATGACAATGGGGAGTCTCATCTTTCTTCTGTGGAGTGGCTGGTGGTTTTGAACCACTGATCTTGACATTAGCTGTCCAATGGCTTCCCCCAACCCCAACCTGGTCCCCACCACTGCCACTATGACCACCACAATTGGTCTTTAAATTATTTTGGATGTATTTTTCTATATGGCTTAAAGAAAAATGTAATTTATTTTTTTCTATATGCATCATCATTTTTCCTAGTAACATTTATTGAATGACCTTTGATTTCTCCACTGTTTTATAATGCTTCTTCTAATATATAATATATCTGTGATGCCAATGAACCTTCTATGCTGTACCGTTTTTATATGATGGGTCTTCAAAATTTGTGGGAAAATTCCATTTTCTCACAAAATTTTGAAGTACCCAAATAGCTGTTCATATATGAATCATTTATATAGCTTATGAATTTTATGTGTAGGATGCTCACTTACACTTTTTCTTTCTTCTATTTTAAGATCATATAGATGGTACAAACAATCAGTCTCAACTATCAACTGAAAGGTTAATGGTTTGAAAACATTCAGAGGTACCTGTGTGGTGTATTTAAAAAAAATCAGTCTTGAAAATCATATGAACAGCTACACCTGTTCTGCATGCATGGGACTACTGTGAGTTGAATTTGACTTCACAGCTCCCATTAACAAGTGTAGTGGAGTAAATTATTCTCGTAGCCATAGTCATTGTGATTCTCAGAAAACGACTGGTTAAGACTATACAGATGTGAGATACCTTGCTAACTAGTAAGGTATGTAAGGTAGATGGCACTCATATAGGGCAAAATCATGCAAGTGGGGTATGCAGAATAGTAAAATAGGGATTAGTTTTGTCATCCTGTTGGATTTAAAGAGTCATCTCAGAAGCAGAAAGATGGTCGCACCACTATCAAGAAAGAGGAGGCAGGAATACAATGCATCTTTTGAACCAAAAGATCCCAGTACCGACCCTCTTTAATTAAAGGGACAGAGAGCTGTGATAACAGAGATGCAGAGGTAACAGAAGCATTTCAGAACACGTCAGGGGCAGAAGCAGCAGAATCCAAAGTTGAAGAAACAGCAGTGGGCTTTCCTGGCCCCAGAGTATGAAGGCTGAGAGAATTTGGGGAGGAGACTGGCTGGTAAAGTGGGTGGCCTTCATGCATCTAATGGGAGGGTGTGGTTGAGGCAGTAAATTTGCTGATCAATGTAGCTGGAGCGGAACACTTTTGAGTGGAAACTCACTAGTAGAGTTTATTAGCAGAGCTACAATTTTTTCTTCAGTCTTTATGATTTTCCCTCATATAAATTTGTGTCAAGGGATTTGTTTTCCTAATTAGCTAATCTGCTTTAATTGATTAAATTCTACTTTTTTTGGGGGGGGGGGTATTCTAATGTGTTGTCTTTGGATTTTGAATTGGTTTTTTTCTGTATAGTTTCTAATTATCTAATTTTTTTGTCATAATACTTCCCTGAATTCTTCTAGACTATTACTTGTATTTAAAATTTTTATTTATTAATCATTTTAGTTCGGGCTCTTACATATCTCATGACAATCCATAATTCAATTGTATCAAGCACACTTGTACATGCTGCCATCATTATTTCCAAAATATTTTCTTTCTACTTGTGTTCCTGGTAACAGCTCCTCTTTTCCCCCTCCCACCCTTGTGAAGCCCTGATCAATTATTGTTAGTCCTTCTTTCCTACATTGTCTGTTTTCTCCCTTCATCCACATTTCTATTATTCATCCCCCTCTGGAGGTGGGGCAGAGTTATATGTCCAACCAGGTGATCAGTTCCCCCTTTCTCCCAGCCCCTCCTCTATTCCTCACCCCAACCCTCATGGTATGGATACTTTCACTACTCTTTCTGAGGGGCTTATCTGTCCTGGATTCCCAATGTTGAGAGCTCTTAGCTGTACCCATGTATGTACTCCGGTCTAGCGGTATTTGTCATGTAGAACTGAAGTTATGATGGTGAGGGTTAGCGGAGGCATTCAAAAATGAGAGGAATGCTAGACCATATCCTAGCTGTATTGTCCCTTCTTTGTGAACCTCCTGTGAAGGGATGTCCGATTTTCTACAGATGGGCTTTGGCTCTTCTTCTGAACCCCTCATTCACATTGATAAAATTGTTTATTTTGGACCTTTTGATACCTGATACCTGATCCCATTTTCACCTTGTGTTCATACAGGCTGGTATGCCTCTTCCATGTGGGTTTAGTTACTTCCCTGATCGATGGCCACTTGTGTGACTTCAAGCCTTTAAGACCCCAGACACTATCTCTTTGGATAGCCAGCACAATCAGCTTTCTTCATCACACTTGCTTATGCACCCCTTTTGTCTTCGGTGATCGTGTTGGGAAGGTGACTATTACAGAGGGCCAGGTTGCTAGTAAAAAGTGTTGTGATGTTTAGAGAGGCATGGAGTAAAAATCCAGAGTCTGTCAGCTCTCTTAATACTTTCCATATAAGTGAATGCACACAGATCTATTTCACTATCATATATATAATGTATTTACCTATATATGCATTTAGTTATGCCTCTATAAATAGCTTTTTTCTCTTGGTTCTTTCCTCTATTTTCTTTTATTTTCCTCCTGTCCCACTCTCATACTCACCCTTTGTTTGGTTCTCAGAAATTCCTCTCAGATACCTTGCCCTTGATCCTACCTCACCGGGCAGTCTATGTCTGTGTTTTACATAATGCTGCTGCGGCTTCCAGGAGCTCTTGGAAAAACAGTGAGTTCTTTATTAGGAAGTTCTATTACCTGCTTTTCATATGGGAGATTATGTGCTCACATTTTGCTTGCAGCATCTTTCCTTATTTGATTTGAGACATTTTGAAGTTGAATTTATTTGTGGACTATATGATAGTTTTTAATACCTTGATATTTTGCTTTGATTTGCCTTTATTTTGATAAATCCATGAAGGTGGGTTGGGTGTGGTATGTTGGATGCTAGTTTGGTGGTATTGAGCCACTTTTGACTTGTCTCCAGTTGGGTAGAGTCATTTCAGGGAGTATGGATACAGATCTGTGCTTTCTGGCCACGAAGAGCAGCTGCAGGCAGTGTAAACAAATGTTTCCCACTGTCTATTATTGATCCAAGGGTGCTGTCACTCTCCAGTTGGGTAGCGCAATAGGTTGGAGGTGTGGTATCTGTGAGAACCAGTGGGATGGCAATGTCTTCTTCTTGTCAGATAAAGCAAAGTAAAAATTAAGAAAACACAAGAAAAAAAACAGGGCACAAGAAAATGGGCGTAATACAAAGAAAAAAAGAAGAGAAAGAGGAAAAATTTACACAAGTAGGGAAAATGAAGGGCAAAATGAAAGGGCAAGAAAACAAACAAAAGCCAAAGCAAGAAAACAAAAAGCCCAAACAGAAAAATATTCGTAGACGCTGCCTGTGGCCAGATCCTTCCTGTGGGTGAGCCAGCATTTGGGGAGTGTTGTTCGTGTGAGTGAACCTCTGATGGCAGCTGGTCAGCTGGAGCACTGAGTTTTCTGAGAACATGACTTATCAATCACATGGGTGTTGCATATACAGGGCTCAGTCAACTTGGCATCGGTGTGGCATGGCTACTGGTAGCAGGAGGTGACAAGCATATCGTGGCTGTGTAGGGTGTGGGACAAGTAGGGAACTGTTCCTAGCCACCGGATTGGTGGAGGGACAGAAGAGTGTCCTCTCTAGTCACTGGGAAAGTGTAATAGGGAGAGCAAGAGGGGAAAAAAGTTACTTCTCTAGTTCCAGTTAACTGATGTGAACCAGTATATTATTGCTTGGGCACAGCCAATTATCCAGTTCTTGCCAAGATTCCCTGAGGGATTGGGCAGGGGAAGAGGAGCTATAGGGCAGCATCGGCACTTACCAATCCTCAGGCCTTACTCTCTTTGGGACCGCCTACTAGTGAGTTGTTTCGGTCCTCCTCACCCTTTGGTTAGCCATCACACAACTCTGCTTCCGTGCTTTGCTGCACTCGCCTCTCCCTCTCAAATGTACTGCTACTCACATTATTGCACTCGGGTTCTGGTCGCTCAGCTGCGTCTCCATCAAGGAAGCTGGACTTCTACCTACTGTGTGTCACGTTCTGTGTCCCATAATGGTCAGATGCAGGACAGAGCACCATGTCGGCTCTCCTCTTTCGTGGCTTTCATTCTGTCTCTCCAGAGTTCAATTCAATCATTTAATTGCCTGTTTGATGTTCAGACTCCCAAGATGATAATTTATATGTGTTTTCCTCAGTTTATTTTAGAAAATTTAGGTGAGATATCTCTAGGACTTCACTTTGTCTCGCTTCTTATTTTGACATAATGATAAAATACTTAAGACTAGGTTTTGAATCATGCATGTCACAATACTAAATAATTTTATTGTTATGTAAGTGACTATTGATCAATAGTTTTTCTTTTATATATTTATATAGATAGAAAGATATATAAGATAAGAAATAAACAGCTATGATCAATAGCTTTAAATCTTGCTGAAATACTGAACTAAGAAGAAGTATTGGAAGTATGTGCAGGTAATTTTAGGCATTTTATAAAGGTCTGCATCTTCCTTTAAAAAAAAGACAAATAAAATATTTTATCGACTCCAATTGTAACCAAAATGCAAGCTGCCTCCATTTAAATTCTGCTGGAAAGCACTCAGTGAAATCTATGTATTATAATAGTCATAATAATAAAAGAAATACAATATCACTTAATTATGTTTCAGTGTCTAAAACATTCTTCATTGGAGGAGCCAGAATTATTGAAGATAGAAGAGACTTCTCTTCCTCTCCCCATCCCACTTAATTTATAATGAAAAGATGGCAGGGGCCAGTGTATAGAGAATTAAATTAGTTTTTATCTTACAAGTCAAAGTAATCACTTTATTCCTTGGCTCTTAGTCCCTGAGATCACTGTAAAAATCTTTCCTGACAGCTTTTCCCGTTTCAACTTCCTGCCAAGACAATGATGCAAAGTCCTGTGTGGATTCCACTAAAAAAGAATTCTTGGTGAATTAGTTTTCTTTTGCCGTGCAACAAATTATTCCAAATGAACAAAAGGAAATTAATACAGCAAGATCTGGGCAAGTAGGCAGAGGGTAGAAGGAAGACACTTGGTCCCAGGAAGCAAGAGAAATTCCCTGATGGAGAAAGAATCCTCTTTATGTCTTTGGCCTGTTTTCTAATTGGATTTTTTATTTTTTTAACTGTTGAATTTTCAGGGTTTTAACATATTTAGACATATGCCCTTGTGATTAAATAAGAGTATTTTTCTATAAGTGGTCTGAAAATTCTTTTTCCCCATCGGTTTTCATTCTTTTCCTAGGATCTTTCAGATAACAAAAGTGTTTGCTTTGAATTAAGAAAGATTTCTTTTTCTTTTATGAATCTTGCTCTTGGTGTCATAGTTAAGAACATTTTATCAAGTCCTAATCCCCCAAGATTTTATTCTAAAATATAGTGGCTATATATTTTACCCTATCATCCATTTTGAGCTCAATTTTGTATAAGGTTTGAAGTGTAAGACATTTTAAAAATTATTATTTGCCTATAAAGATTTAATTGTTGAGCATCATTTGCTTGCAAAGGCTCTCTCTGGTATTGGCCATAACTGCTTGGGTCTAGCGGGAGATTTTCTTCCTTTTCCTTTGAAAAAGTATGTTCTCTACCATTATCACAATCTTCACTCCTGTAGCTCGATAACTAACTAAAGTGGGAGGAATTAATCTACACTGACCATCATATCCTCTGGAGGTTTTATTCCTTTCTTTCTCATCTGTCTGTTTTATTTCCCTTTTCCCCCCTTATTGGATAGGCAAGAATTTTAAGTGCTATGCTGAATAATAGTGGTGACTGTGGACATCTTTGCTATTTTCCAGATCTTAGGGGAGAAGAATTTAATAATTATGCATTAGGGATAATATTAATTGTTATTTTCTTACTATGCCCTCTCACATAGAGGATGTTTGTCCTAAAGCTGGTTTTCTGAGTTTTTAGTAGATGTGCCTTATCAAACAAAAGATATTCGTGCATTTCTATTACTAGTTTCCCAAGAGTTTTACTTATTTATTTACTTATTGGTTATGAATGGGTGCAGAGTTTTGTTAAACGTTTTTTCTGAATCTCTAGAGATACTTATATAAAATTTCTTCCTTAGCCTATTAATATCTTCTTTAGCCTGTTAATGTGGTAGACTATACAATTACTTTTTGGATGATGAATCAGCCATGCAAATATAGCATAAACTCTACTTAGTTAAGAAATATAATTATTTTTATATTTGCTAAATTCTGCTTGCGAACAATTTATTAAGGGTTTTCACATCAGTATTCACAAGAAATATAGGTCGGTAGCTTTCTTTCTATTGTCTCTGGCTTGATATCAGCGTAATATTGGGCTTATAAAAGGTAATATAGGGATTATTTCTACCATTGTGAGTTGTGCTTACTCCTGCTGCTTTGGCCTGAGTTCTTTAGAGGAGCAAAAGCAGTACAATATATGCAAATACAAGTGAGCAGTATAAAAGCATTGCTACTGGGATTCCAATTCATACATGCACAGATTTATTCCAACCAAGACATGGTTCATCATTTCTTGGTGATCAGTGAGTGGTTGCAGACAAGGCTTCTGTCTTAGTCTTGGTAGATTGTCTTTAAAAATAATTGAGTGACTACCTCTTAACTCAAGGAATTGATATTCTCATAAATCTTTTAACTAAGATTAAAGTGAAGATAACTTATGGAATGAATCATCTAGGTGCATATCTTGGATTTACCAATATGAGCCAGAGAATAAGGTCCAATCAAAACAGTAACTTCATCCAGTTAAATTCAAAACAGAGAGGTTAACTCAATAGGCTCTTTCTTTCTTTTTTGCATTCCAAAGGGGTAATCTTGATAGGTTTTCCCAAAAGACAGATGATCATGGAGCTAATTATGAAGAAATTTTGAGAAAATGTAAAGTTGTACTGGTGACAAAAGGACTAGGAAAGGCAAGAGGTTTTCTTTCATTATCACACTTCACCTGCTCATTCTTCAAGTGTAACAAGGGCAGTCACATGAAACTTCCATTGAGAATGCTTACCTCATCAGCTGACAGCCTAGATCTTGCCTCTTTCTCCCATTTCCCTAATCTTTCCCCCATTCTGTCTTTTCACACTTCTTTTTTCTTCCAAATGCCCAAGAAAATTTAACAGAAATATAATAAAAGAACTTTGAGGATGCTAAAGCTGCCATTTTAACACGGTATACAAATCGAGCTGTATAGACTTCTTCAGGGCAGTATTACAAAGATGGAAACACTGGCTACAGAAGTATATACATGATGTGTTGGATGATATGTTGAGAGACGGTATCTTCACATTTTGATACTTTTGTATCAAACTTTTGTTTAATAAGGGTTACTATGACTTGGAAACAATATTTTTTACTTGTCCTTAGAAAATTTTACTTCAAGGAAATGGTTCACGCAGTCATTGGGTCAAACAACAAGCTGTAAATCTTTGCTGACTCACAAGTATCCAGGAGCTGTTGAGTTCAAATTCTACAGGCCAGGAAGTAGACTGTGAACCTCTAGTATGGCACTTGATTATTGAGATAATGAATCATGAATCTTCCTCCTTTGAGCTATGCAAGGTTTCCAGCAACTGCTTCCACCAAAGAGGGCAGACTATTCTTTCTGCTGCAGAAGACGTCTTTAGAATATTGAATAGCAAGGGTGTGACTTTGAGGACTAAGTGGGGCACGACCTAGTCATGGTATTTTCAATTGCCTCATATGCATGTGAAAGTTGGACACTGAATAAGGAAGGCCAAAGAAGAATTGATGCATTTGAACTGTGGTGCTACCGAAGGGTATTGAAAGCTCCATGAACTATTAAAAGAGCAAACTAATCCGTCTTAAAAGTATGGTCAGAGTGCTCCATAGAGCCAAGGAGGGCAAGATTTTGTCTTACATATTTTGGACATCTAGTAGGAGAGACAAGTCTTTGGAGAAGGACATCGTGCTCAGTAAAGTACAGGGACATAGAAAAGGAAAAGGGACTTAGGACTTTGACCAGATGGATTTTCCAAGTGACTGCAACAAAGGACTTAGACATAAGAGGAGTTATGAAGATGGTGCAGGACATTCTGTTGTGTATAGGGTTATCATGAGTGGGAGCTGATCAGATGACAGCTTACAACAACAATAATAGAAGTTAGAAAAAGTTTCCCAATTTTCACCTTTGGCATTAGTGTTTAATGCATACATTTGGATAATCGCTGTTTTAGTTTAGTGCTGAAATGGCAGAAATAGCACAATTGAAAAGCTTAAACAAACAAATTTATTACCTCATAGTTTAGGAGACCAGAAATCCAAGGTCAGTGTTCTCACCCTCGATGTGAGACTGTCTTCAACAAAGGCTTTTCTCTGAATGTTAGTTTTGTGTAAGGTACGAATCTTCTGCCAACACCTGTGCATCTCTCCAATCTTCCACTTACATAGGAAGTTTATGATGCAGGATCCTGGATTCAAAGGACATGCTCTACTCATAGCTTTACTTTCTTTGTGGTCGTAGGCTCCTCTAATATCTGTTCCCTTCTCTCTCATTTAATCTCTTGGATGATAAAAGATATTGCAGGCCACATTCTAGGGAAATAAAGACCACATTGAATCAGGTATTGCATCTCACCTTTTATGGGTTTATTGTACCAGCTCGCATCATGAGGGAACTTCAAAAGATTGCCAAATCATTGACAATTATTATCCAGCAAAATTGAGACATATTTTGAGGTAACACAATTCAATCCATGACAGTGCTATTAGCTGTTTCTCTTTTAGGCTGCTACACAATAATACGGGCAGTGTTTTACTTCAGAATAGATGTTGAAATGTTCTGGGATTTTTGGTTCTGTCTTGTTTTCTTGATAAAGAATATGATGTCTTTCCTCTTTAACTGTCACCTCAGTATAGTAGCCTATATGATTATCCAAAACAATATGGCCAATGCCAGTTCATTTCAGATAATTATTTTTTTATTTCTAAACAGTTTTATTAGTAGTTAATCCAGACATCATATCATTCCACAGTTCAATCATGTCAAGCAGTGTTGTACAATTGCTACCAAAATATGTTTCAAAATATTTTTTTCCTTCTTGAACTGCAGTTTTTCCCCACCAACTTCTGCTATACTCCTTTTCGAGTTGTTGCCTCTATAGATCCACCTTTCCAGAGTTTCAAATACTGAAAAACAGAACAACACATAGCAAAGAGCCAAGAAGGCTTCCAAAAAATGACAAGATACGACAGATTTAAACCCCAGTGTGAGAAAAGAAAATATTAAAACTAGATCAAGCCCGAAGTACCTCAGACAGGAGATCAAGTGACAAGGCTTTGACTGTTCAAGTCAAACTTGCCTTTTTAATCTACCATAGTTTTTCCTCCAATACTCTGTTTAGCAGCTAGGTTATTCCCACCCTTCACTTACGGTTAGAGCAAAATCACCAGAAGCTTAAGCCCCGTGTGGATCTGCCATCCATAGTCTTCTGCACACCAGATTCTCACAATTCAAACTCGGATACTGTTCCCTCTTTGGAATTGGATTATATCATTTACAATCCTGCATCACCGATGTGGGTATGCTTCTATGTGAGTTTAGTTGACGTCACACTTAAATGGCTGCTTTTTGGGGGGGAAAGACCCCAAATGTTTTCTATCTCATAGCCTGGCACCATTTAATTTCTTCATGACTTTTTATTATAGCACCCGTATCTTCTGGTTTTCCTTCATGAGGGTTAGTGTGGAGCAGGGCAATGTCAAAACAACTAATTTTTCTTGAATTGGTCCTCTAATTGTTAAGATGATTGTCTGTTTTTTTTTCTTTTTATGTCTTTCAATTTTCCTAGATTCATATTTAGTATATGCTATGCTTCCATTATAAATACATGTTTGCAGTGATTTGTTCTCATTTGTAGTATGCCCCTATTACCCTTTAATTATCTATAGGATCTGCAGTAAATAGCCTCTGATGTCTTTTCTCTCATTTTATCAGTGTTAGTAAGGGTTTTGCAATTTGATTAATCTGTTAAAGTCTATCTTTTGCTCTTCCATTTTATTTATTCCTACTTTTATTTGTGTTATTTACTTCCTGTGGTAGCTATATAATCATGTGTCATCTTGATAGATAGAGTAGCCTTTCAATTAGGTCACAGCTGGATGGTACCTCCTTGTGGGTATGATCTTCTGATAAGGAGGGTCCTGAGAACCTCCCCCCCTCTCCACTTCACCTTCCTGTTGATGAGCCCCCTTGAGTCATGCTAATGGCAGCCAGAGCCCTGAAGATGCATGTACCATCATTGGAAAGATAAGACTTTGTACCCGCTGGCCTATGATCTTCCAGCATTCTGCATTACCGGGTGGCTGTGTGAGCGTGAAGAAAGATCGAGGCACTAATGTCAGGCTTATGGACTCGTTCTGGAATGGGATGGATGGCTTGCTTGATATATAATGACTTCTCAATAGAAAGCTCTCTCTTATCCATGTAGAGGTGCCCCTGAATTTGTTTCACTACCAGTCTGGTCTAACACACTTTCTTTTGATTGTTAGGACTTGTTTACTAATAAAGAGTACATATGTTTTAGGGTTTTTTATTTTGAAACTTGATTATGTAACAAGCTAAACTGCCTACTCCATAGGATTATATCATAATTTATATTGTCCTTTCAAGTTAATTATAACTCATGATGTTCACATAGTATGGAGTAGAGCTGCTTTAGGGCACTTTCTTTATGGAAGTAGATACTCTTCTTTCCACCGTGCTGCTAGGTGATTTGCACAAGCAAGTTTTTGCTTACCAGTCAATTGCAACCTGTTTGTGCCACCACTGCATCTTTGCTTTTTTTCAATCTTCTTTTTTGAGCTTTTATCTTGGCCATTAGCAGCCCAACACCTAGTCCATGGCGCTACCAAGGCTCCTTGATTTTTTTTAACTTTCTTTAAGTAGGATTTTTGTTATTACTTTTATTTTCCTTTTTTCTAATGTACCCATTTAGTATTATAGATATTTCTTAAGCTACAACCCACATATATAAAATTATTTTCTCTTTTGTTCAGTCAACATTTTCTTTCCTCTTGAGATTTTTTTCCTGATCCACATTTATTTAGAAGAATTGCTGTGCTTGTAAAGGTTAGGGAATTTTTCTGATTCCATTGTGGACAGAGAATATACTCCAAATGCATTCAGTATCTTCTTTGATGTTGCTGTTATTGTTCCAGAATATGGTCTATCTTATGCTATATGAGGATTTTTAAGAAGACATGTATTATGCTGCTATTAAATAGAGTATTCTACAAATGTTGTAGTCTATATTGCTTGACTGTATCTAAATTTTTTGTATATTATTGTTGATATCTGTCCAGGTGCTCTATCAAATGTTGACAAAGTGTTGTTGAGATTCATTTATCATATCTTCTTTTAATTTTATAAGTTTTGCATTGCATTTTTGCAACTATATTGATTGATGCATGGATATTTTCAGTCTGTCTCCTGTGGATAGGTTGATTGACTTATCACAATTTGGTGTTCCTTGATGATTTTAAAATTCATTAGATGACAATAATCTTTTTTTAACCCTAACCCTAACTCTAAATTATAATAATTTTATTAGGTCTCTGGCACTGGTCAGTTCATTTGTTCTGAAATTTATGATGTTAACATGACCATTCCTACTTCCTTTTAAAAACTTTTTATTATGTTTGGGGTCAAATTCTGTAGAGAAGATCAGTTTTCTATTCCACAATTCATAAACTTTCCATTTTCTGACATTGATTGCAATTCCCTTAATCCATGTTACTTATTCAACTTCCTTCTCTGTCCTCAGTTTGGCTTTCCACATATTTTTAACCTTTATGAACTCGGCCCTTGGATAAAATTCTTCCCTTTGCATCTAAAAGGGTTATCATTCAAGGAAGGGCAAACATCATCAGTGTCATTGTTTCCTTATACCCTTTTCTCTTGTCTGGCACCTGAGAGCTCAAAACCTTTTCTACAGAAACCCCGATGGCATTGTTGCTCTGTATTGGGCTGCTAACCTCAAGGTGAACCGTTTGAAATCACCAATGAATTTGTGGATCATTGGGAGGTTTTCTCCTTGCATAAAGAGCTGCAGTCTGGTAAATCCTCGAGGGCAGTTTTACCCTATTTTAAAGAGTATGAATTGACATCAATTCAATGACTGAATTTAGTATTTGGCTAAAAATTAAGCCTACTTTCCTTTTGGTGTTGATCAATTATTTTCCTGGATGCTCTTAACTCTCTCATAACAATCCACATATCCATTGAATCAAGCATATTTCTACATATGTTGTCATCATCTTTTCAAAACATTTTCTTTCTACTAAAACTCTTGGTGTCAGCTCTTTTTTTTTTTTAACCCATTCCATCCCCACCCTCTCATCTTCATGAGCCCTTGACAAATTATAAATTATTTTTATTTTTATATCATACACTGTTCACTATATTCCTTCACCCACGTCGCTGCTATTTGTTCTCCTTGTCGGTAAGGGTTGGGGTGAGTTATATGCGTCAATCATTGTGATCAGTTTCCTCTTTCTCCACTGTGTCTCCTCACTTTCCCCTTAGCTGCATGGCATTACTACTCCCGTTACTGTTCCCGAGGGGTTGATTTGTTCTGGATTACTTGTGTCAAGAGTTCTTATCTGTACCAGTGCACATGCTCTGGTCTAGCAAGATTTGTAAGGTAGAGTTTGGTTCATGATGGGGGCGGGGGAGGCATTGAGGAACTAGGGCACAGGGAGCTGTGCAGCTAGAGCCCCTGAGCTCAACACACTGAACCTAGAGCAATTTAGTGTATTCTTGGTTTGCTTCATGAGTGGAAATCACACACACACAAAATACATTTCAGGACAGACCCTGGTACCCTGATTCTATTTTCAGATTTCCACTTCACAGTCTCTTTCATCTTAACTCCCAATTTTCTGGTTTGGCAGCAGTAACACCAGCAGTAACATCTTAACTAGATGGCATCTCCTTCTGATCACCTTTTTACATATTTTAATTTTAATCTGATGTTAATATATTTGATGTGAGATTCCTGTATATCAGGGATGCTCACATTTTTTCAGTATCTGAGCTATTTATAAAATGACCAAGTCAAAATAATCTACCAACTACAAAAATACAAAACATATATTTATTTATATTTACTACATTTATGCATAAATACATTGAAAATTCTTTCTATGTACAATATGTGTTTATGTACCTTGCATAATTGCATGGATCCATATTGCACAACACAATTAGATATGTATATCTTTTGTCATTACCTGGGTTTATTCTGATGACTTGCACTGAAGCGAATGAGCCAGGGATGCATAGAACGGATAGAGCTGCTGACAGACAGCTTCAAGCGCACTTCCAAATGATAATCAGTCATGGTGGAATGGTGCTTGGACTTAATGATTTTTATGTCAGAAAAGGCTGACTCACATAAAAAAGTAGAGTCAAATAATGCAGTCAAGGAGGTGACACATTTTCTCATGTTTGGCTACTTTCCCTCTGCAAGTACGTTCTATAGCTGTTTGTACACTCTGAACTTCAGCTGAAGGTCAGCTTGTAATGTCAATATCTCCCATTCCATATGAAAGTGATATGTGTTTATCTTCTTACTTGGTCGTGCTCCCCCACTCATTTTAATACCCTTTCTTACATTTAAGCAGAAAAAAACAAGGTCTAAAAATTGGTGATAACTTGTCAGTTTTGCTGCACTTAGTGCAGTTGTTTGTGCCTGTGCTTGACACCTAAGATTGCATCTGATTGACGGTGCTATATCTCTATTAAGTGACAGGATTGATGATAGGTTTATATCCATATTTTTAATGCAATGCAGTCTACCCACATTACATTTGTGATCGACCCAGTAGTTTGTGATCAACATATTGAACAATTCTGTTATGTAAAATATATAGTTAGTTTTTTTTCTATCAATCTTTATCTTTTAATTGATGGATATTAACCATCAATTAAGAAGTGGAGAGGTCAAAGGGCTGAATATAAAGTTTCAAAGTGAGGCTCAAGAAGTAAAAGTAAAATATCATAATGAATTGTGTGGAGATCCAGAGTTAAAATACCAAAAAGAAAGAGCACAGTATTTCCTTATTTGAAAGAACTGAAAGGAAACTATTTAAGTCTTATGCTGCAATATTGAAAGAATCTATGGGTGAAGTGTTGAGTACTGCAGGAGGCATAAGATGGGAAGAGTACACAGAGTCACTGTACCAAAAAACAAACACTTGTCAACACTCCACCATTTAAGGAGGTAGTATATAGCCAAGAACCAATGGTAGGGAAGGAAATAGTTCCAAGCTGCGGTGAAAGCATTAGCCAAAATCAAGCTTCCAGGAATTGATGGAATACTAATTGAAATGTTTCAACAAGCTGAAAAAACTCTGAAAACACTCATTCTTCTATGCCAGGAAATGTGGAAGACAGATACTTGACCAACTGACTAGAAAGGATCCATGTTTATATTCATTCCAAAAAAGGGTGACCCAAGAGATTGCTCAACCTACAGGACAACATCATTGATACCATGTGTCATCAAAAACTACATCCCTTTTTCCAAATCTTCTGAATTCCACCCAAACCTCTGGCAGCTCCTGGTCAATGTAATGCTGCACCTGTTTTTGATGACACATCTTGACTGAGAGCAGAGAATACCAGATAGATGTTTATTTGTGTTTTATTGACTATGCCAAGCCATTCAACTGTGTGGATCATAACAAACCATGAATAATCTTGAGAAGAACGGAAATTTCAGAACACTTCATTGTGCTTATGTGGAACTTGTACTTGGATCAAGAAGCAAGCAGAACAAGGAAAAACTGCATAGCTTAAAATCAAGGGTAATAGTATGCATCGGGGTTGTATCACCATTAATTCGATCTTTACACTGAGTAAATAATCAGAGGAACTTGATTATATAAAGAAGAATGTGGCATCAAAGGAAGTTTTATTTACAACTTGAGATTTGCAGCTGGCACAATCTTGCTCCAAGTGAGAAGGCCTTGAAATACCTGCTGATGAAGATATCAAGGAGTTCAGCCTTCAACATGGAGTATAATTCAATCTAGAGAAAGCCAAACTACTCACAACTGAAGCAAGAGTTAACATCATGATAAACGAATGTTCCCTACCCCACTCCCCACCCTGGTGAGCAAATATGTGGCTATCCCTCACTCTCAGCAGCTGATAACACCCTCTGCTTGACAATCCCTATCTTGTACAAAGTTAGAGCCACACCTTTAAAAAATGAGCACCCGGTTGGCCACTCAACGTTTGGAAGCATGCAAATTCTGCCTTGACAGATAAGTATCATGTCCCTGGCCACTTTTGGATGAGAAATAACTTCTCCATATCAGATTCCTAGTTCCCCACTGCTTTGGGGGCTCAAAAGAATTCCTTCTGGAATAAACTAGCATGAATGATTTTCAGATCAAGTGTCATAACCAGAGATAACAGCTAATCTTTCTTCCAGAAACTCCATCTAGGACTCAGTTTTTCACCACGACTTCATCCCTCCCTTGTATCCATAAGCTGTTTAGTTGACAGAGGGTGTTGACCAGATGGTTTGCCCCCAACAATTTTCTCCCTTTTCTCCCCTTATGCTTCTGCTACCTTAATTTTCTTTTCTTTTCTTCCTCTCCTTTCCTTTCCCCTTTTCTCTTCCCTTCTTTGTCTTTTCTTAGTTTTTACTTTGCTACTCTCTTCTTTTTCTCCTTTCCCCTAGTTTTGCTTATTATATATTTTCTTTCTTTTCCCTTTACTCTTGTTCCTTCTCTTCTTAAATTGTTCATACCTTTTAAATTTTAATTATTTAATTTAAAAAATGATGCTGTTTATCAGCTCCCCATTGCTAATTTTATCTCTTTTTTCTATTGCTTTTTAAATTTTGTTCTCTAATATCACTCAATGTGATGCAACTATTGTGCATACATAACCCAGTCTACCTGGATATCTTATAGATCCATTTACCAGAATCACTAATTCCTCCTCTACTACATGATCAATAAACAGCAGTCAACTCCAGTCAACTCTGATCCCATCAATGCTGCACAAACAGGAAATTGCATGATAAATTTTATTCTCTATTCTACCCACCAACACACAGGTGGTGAGTGCCTACAAGCACACCAACATCCTATTACCAATTAAATGCAAATACAACAACACCATGTCACTGAGACAAAAGATAAGTTGTGTTCACATGAAGAAACAAGAGAGGGTGGCTCAAACAAGTGACCAGATTGCAAAACCAGAAGACTCTCTGAGAAAGAAATGATATTGGAACTACCTCATACATAAGGAAATTCAAAATAATGATATTTAGGTACTTTCAATGAATTGAGAGAAAGGTCAAGAAAGAGGCAGATGAAATCAAGGAACACACGGAAAAAATTTTAAGGATAATCTAGGAAAAAGAAACTGACAGAATAAGTGAAAAATTATAAAATATGCTAAAACAACAAATAGAAATTTTTGTTGATAAAAGATGCCAAAATGACTGATAGAAAGTTAGTGCTATTAAAAATAAATATCTAAAAAAATAAAAATTTCAAAAATATGGTAATAGATTGAAATGGCAAAGCAGTAGAATTAAACCAGTGCAGGGCCACACTAATGAGCTTGAAGACAAATCTCTCAATACTGGACTGCTAGAGAAACAACTTAAAAAAGGTAGGGAGTGAAAAAATTCTAAGGAAGTCAATGGGGCACAAATAAGAGGAATCATTTACATATCACAATAATTCCAGAAGAGGAAGGAGATCCCTTCCTCATAAAAGGAGCAACAGAGAAAATTGTCAAAGAGTTGTTGAAAGAAAGCTTCCTTAACATCATGAAAAGACAAGAGGATGACATGCATCCAAGAAGCTGAAGAAACCCCACCAATGATAGACAGGACAGAGCTTCTTAAAGAAAAGCAATAAAGCATGTCATAACCAAACTTTCTAATTCCAAATACATGCAAAGAACTCAAATGTAGTACCTCAAGAAAGAAGTTTAAACATTATCCATGTACAGTACAAATCAGACTAAGCCCTAAGAGCCTGGAAAAAATATATATCCATATATATCATATACCCAGAAAAATTGTCCCTTGAATGCAACTGCAAAATTAGCACATTTGCTGATAAAAAGACAGATTGGCACAGCCGTTTTAACAACAGACTTAGCTTAGCAATCATTGTGAGGATGGTGCCAGAGCAAGCAAGCGATTCTTTCTGTAGTACATAGAGTCACTATGAGGCAGAATCCACCAGGTGAGACACACCTAAAGCAACCATGTGCCCATGGGCATATTTGAACTGCTACTTCTCCAGCACAGAGTCTGGGGTAGATGAGGCAAAACAGAAAATCCAGGGAACTCACAACAGTATCCCATTCCTGGTGCCTCAATGTCTATAGTTTGCCATCTTCTCTTTGTCTTAAAGATTATTCTTTTTTATTTTTAAAGAATGTAAAGGGTTTTTGGTTGTACTTAATGTGAAGAATAGGGAAAAATATAGCTACTCCATCTTTCTAGAAGTTAAAGTATGAAATGAATTTTTAAAATACTGGATAATGAGGTGATTTCAAGTAACGTATCTGAGGAGAGGACTTACTCTGTTTAGCATCTGTGATCTTGTGAGCTCCTGTGAAGGAAGGCAGGGAACCCTACAATCCTAATGTCCCTAGTGAAAGTCACTGCTGGACAACTATGAGCCAAGTTAGCCTGGATGACACACAGTCAGCAAACTTTTCTACTGACTCCCACATTAAACAGTCCTTCTTCACCGCCCTTGAAAGCCTCAGTGTTTTGGCCAGATTCTCATTTGTTCACCAAAATTGTTTGAGCTGCTCCTTTTACTAAATTTCATTTCATTATATAACCTGCTAATGTTCTCAGAGAATGGACCAAACTCACTTTCTCTCTATAAACATGAAATGGATGAACATCTGGGGAGTATCTGTGTGACACTCAGCTGTACATACCCCAGAAGCCTATGCACACCCTTGAGATACGCTTCATGAAGTCATTGCCAAAGAAGGAGACAAAGGGTCTAGAACTAGGTCTATGAGGTACCTCAGAGGACTGGCCACAGAAGTAGAGGGGAACTTTCTCTTTCATTAAGCAAATGCTGATTTTCACCAGACTTTTTTGCTGGGCCCCAAAGATAAGTTACTGAAGGAGTTGACAGTCTGTGGGGAGCCGGTTGCAATTTAGCATGCTAAGCACTATAAGGAAGGAAGAAAAAAGCGAATCAAAGAGGCTCCTGGTTTATACTGGGTGTCCAGGAAGGCTTCCTAGAGGAGGAAGTGTAGGAAACGGAAATCAATTAGACTTCTGTCTTCCTGAAATTCCTCAGCAGCTTCTTATTGCTGAAGGAAAATCAAGTATTTTCTGTGGCCTACAAAGCCCTACCTCTGCAGATCAGCCTACCACCCAAGCTCCACCAGACCTCCAACTCATCTCTCTGTTCGTGCATGCATCATGTTGGTAAGCATCAGCTCCACGGCATACTCTTTGCCTTGAGTCTTCCTCATAGGTGTCCTCTGTGCCTGGAGTGCGTTCTGTCTCCTCAAAGACTACGATGATCCGATACCCACATCCTCTGACTTACCTGAGAGCAGACATCCGATCTTTGTTCACCACGAATCTGGGATCCCATCCTACCAGTTTCTGTCCTGTAAGCCACACTCTAACAAGTGTGATATGATTAGTGTTCCAGGTGAATTGAATTCTCAATTTCTAGGATCACCCCATAGGCACTATGGCAAGAATGAACCTGGCTGGGGAATGAGGGATGGAATTCTGAAGAATAGAAACAGTTTTTGCTAAAGAATTGGGGTAAGGAATAAAGGTGAGAAGTACGCCAAGCCAACTGAGGAACTTGTTGGGTTTTGTCAGAAAGCTGAACTTTCTGCAAAGGGTTTGAAACAACCAAGGAGAGAGAAATTCTAAGGACATTGTAGCAGGAAGGCTTATTATTGTTGTTGTTCGTTGCCAATGAATTGGTTCCTGGCTCGTGGTAATCTCATACAAAATGGGATGAAACACCACACATCCGTGCAATAGTTGTAGCTGTGAATATTGTAATCCAAGTGTTTTCATTAACTTATCATCAGACTTGTCTTCCTAGTCTACATTCTTACTTTAGTTTGGAAACTTCATGGAAATCTGTTTGACATACAAGATTGGCAGATGAGTGGTGGCTGCAGAGGCCACTTGCTGGGCAGCTGGGAGGCAAGAATTCTACCATAGACCCACCAATGATTCTTGAGAAAGAGTGGTAAGATACAGTTACTGCATACTTGGGGATGGAGAGGAGTGACGGGGTAAGAGAGGAGGGCTAAGTAAGAAAGGCTTACCATTTGATTCTGACACTGCACCTGCACTATGTCTTTCTTTGCTAAGGCCACACTGTGTTCTGCTTAGCTGAAAACCTGTCCTGGTCTGCTAGAAGACCATATTAAATAGGTAGGCCTGAAAGATTCTGCAGATACTCAGAGAGTCTCAGTAATCATACCCAGAGCACTGAAGAACAGAGGCTTTCAATGTTTCAGAGGAACAAGGGTCATTTAACCACATGCAGGACCCCAAAATACTTGGTTCAACCACACTGGTGTGCAGCTCTTCTGTGGACCCACACAGGCTAGGTTTTACTGCTGGAGTTGTTATTGTAGTGCACGAACCTGAGGGAGCTCCAGCCTGTGACCCGAGGCCTGCTCCTCTACCACCACAATCGTAGAATTAGATACCACACTAGGTCCCAAATGCAGACTTGTTTTTCTCTTCTTTCAATGTTTGCCTTGTAAGAAAGTTATTTGAAAGCTCAGCAGCACCTGAGTTCGCAGCTCCCATGCATTTAGAAAGCTGGTGAAAAGGGCTGGAAGGTGAGCAGTATGTATTGGCAGAGGGCAGAACCACAGCCCTGGAAATAAAGAATGAATGAAAAGTCAGCTTTTACTTCAATGGCCAATATTCACTTTTTGGCGGGCCAAATTCTCAGATAGCTGTGTTTCTTCCCTCTCCTTGGCAGGAGCTGTTGGGGGCACATTTGGGTTGGGAAAGCATGGCGTTTGGTCGGGAACCTCTCTGTGCATCTTACTGGGTCAGCCTCAAGCTGAGTCTTGGAGGATGCAGTTCTTCCCAGCAGTCTTAGCCAGATGCCCTTCTGTTTGTCACAGCTCAGGAAGGGATCTCTCAGGACACAAATGTGGGCTCTAGGGTGGGAAACAGGTGGGGCCATAGTACAACTTTGAAATGTTTAGACGTGATACACATGTTAGCCAAAATGAACCAGTTGCCATGTCGATGTTGACCATGATTGTGACATTTTAGAAGCAAATGTGTAGAGAGACCATTCTTTCAAGAGTGGATTCAAACTACAAACCTTTCATTTAGCAGGCTTAATCAGTAACACCATCCAAGGACTTCTATGTAAATGTTAGGAACTGACTTGAAACAAAGGTCAGCGTGTCTGACCTGGTCCTCAGCACACAGTAGGGTCCTTTAATGCTTGGAGGCAGGTCATTACACCTGACCTCCCTGACTTTGTCAAGGTCCCATTTTCCCAAACAGTAGGCCTACAGGGCTGAGAGCATGTCTGCCTTTCTCTGCAGTCTGGTGGCCCCTTTCCTACTGTCTGGGCCAGCTGTCCCGCAGCGCTGTTACCAGGGCACATGCTCCCCTCAGCCCAGTCCCTGGGGACATCCAGGGAAGCTTCCCAGAGGCTGGAGAGCACAGCATGAATTTTGCATGAATAATAATAACCCTACCACTTAGCGGTTATGCAAGGCTTTCCTCTCCTACAATACTTTACCATCATTAATTAGTTATTCCGCATGGCTTCCAGCCTCCCTGCTTGCTCTGGGAAGGCAGGCTCTAAGAGATTCGATCATGAAAATAGGCCTCTCTGGTCTGAGGCTCAAAAGTCAAGTGGCTTCAGGAGGCATCAGCACAATAACTTCTGGGAATTGCTGAGAATCATGTACTTGAAGGGCCGGGGGACGAGCAACTCCCTCTGATCCAGCCCCTCCCAGCGTGGCTGCTAGTGTACTTATCTCGAAGCCGCCCAGACAGCTGATGAGGCCGCAGTTGTTCTTGTAAAAAGAGAAGATCATCTCTGCTTGCTCCTCACTCTACACCCCCTCATTTCGGGGGTGCTCTCATCCTCTCTTGGGGACAGATCAGCAGGCTTCGGTGACTAGGCCCATTGCAGATGTTCAAAGGAATGGTTCTATTGGCCCCAAACCAATAGTGGAGTAAAGAATGCTTGACTAAGGACTCAGGTCTTCTGGCTAAAAATTTATTTCCTTCTCTTTGGGAGTCACAGGGAACTCTCTGATCCCCCCACAGAGATTAGCTTAAGATGAAGTATAACCTTCCTCAATTAATATAAGGTCTAGTTGGAGGTCCTGGCTTTGTATCCCTTCCCTGAACATTACCACCCATGCTACCAAGGACCACCTCAACCCTTATCCTCATCCCCACCCCTGGACTTCCATTGCCCCTGAGTCACTTCCTTAAGGCTCTGGCAGCTACCTTGTAAGATGTGGTGCGGTGTTTACATATGTTACCACTTCACTCCTTTCTGGTTAGAGATATTTTAGGAAAGAAATTAGGTACACCTCCCTGGTATACATTGGGAGAGCCCGCCCCTCTGGAAGAATTTCCAGTACCCAGAGCACCCTTAGTTTCACCTTAGGCCTGAAGCCAGATCTCTGCCTCCAGCTCCTCCATTAGGCTGAAAGGGTATTGATCAGCTTGGCTTCTGTGAGCTGAGTGTTTTAATCCCAGTGTGTGAATCTTTAAGAATTAATTAGCAAAGATTGCTCAGGAAAAACAAAGTGGGCAAAAGTCTTGATACAGTCTGGTCACCAACCATTATTGTTTTCCTCTTAATTACAAAGCTATTTCTGGAACCTAGAGGCATTTTGTCTTATGTTTCAAAGCATCAGGTCAGCCTCCTCATCCTCCTGGTGGCCTTTCTCAGCCTCCTGTTCTTGGGTCCATCCCAGGATACCCATGCCCTGGCCTGCTGCCCCATCATCAACACCGTAGGCTCTGGAACGCCCCAAGACCCTTGTTTACCAGCTCAGGACAGAAGGAGGTCAGCCTAGAAGAGAGGACAGAGCCCATTGAATTAGAATACAATGTCAATAAACACCAAGTCCCTTCTACCACCAAAGACCTGTGGAACCTATTTTACCCCAGTTCCTTAGATAATAGCTTTCCTCTCTATTCACCCAGGACCCTTACCACATAAACAGTGCCATTCCAGTGTCTCTCTCACATGTTGCAACCCTGCCATACACTTCTGCTACCTCTCTAAGCCCTTCAGGCTAACAGTGCTTCCTGGCCTTTAATTGTGCCTCTCTCGCTGCCTGGTTCTTGACAACACCTCATAATGTCCTCCAGTACTCTGCTGAGGAAAGGTTTAAAAAATGGTTCTGGGTCTTGGGTGGCCAGAGATACAGTTTACCTTCAGTACAAAACTGTCCCATA